>JAODAL010003869.1:0-5000 GCA_025379985.1 Phyllomedusa bahiana | reverse complement strand
TAAAATCTGCCGGCAGAAAATGTACTATTGCAGTCTATGCTATGTCTACACAGCACAGGTTTTCTGGCAGATTTTCTGTGGTTTTTAGAATTTAGAAACCTCTGAAAATCTGACAGATAACTTTTCACAAAGCCTGCCTGAAAAGCTGCCCAAAAAACCTCAACAAAGAACTAAAAACCACCCAAAAAATTAATCAGAAACCCAGCTGCTTTGGACAAAAAAGTGACAAAATACTCGGGTTCAAAGCAGTTTTTAGGATTTGGGTTTCAGCAAATTTTTTGTCCTATGCTATGTAGCCCTAGCCTAATGCTGCAAAGTTGTATGACACGGTAAAGCATTTTGCTAAATTTTGCAAAAAGCCACACATAGAATAAGAGTTTATCAATTTTTTGAAGCAAAAAGGTTGCAAAGCAAATTTTCTGCATTGCACAACTCCTCTTTAGCCAAAACTCTTTTTAAAAAGTGTTAAGCGAAATGCCAATGGGATGCAGTAGATTTAGAAAAATCTGCAGTAAAATCAATGCAATCAATCCATGAGCAAATTTGCTCCATGTGAACATATGGGTACACGTACATGGAACGGAGTTGCTGCAGAAACTGATGCCAAAAAACTCAGCTGGTAAAAATCTTCAACAGATTTTGGTGTAAATGCTGCCTCAAATGTTACCCTATTCAAATCAATGGGGGAAATCCACAATGAATTGTCTGGGACCCAAACTTCTCGGAAATGGGCCTCCCAAAAGTCTTGCCTGAGAATGGAGAGCCGGTCACGCCCACACACAACTTCCCATTCTGTGCTATGGGAGTTCCAAGAACAGTACTTAGAACTCCCATAGAACAGAATGGAGAGTTGTGCACAAGCAGGACCGACTCTCCAATATGAGCTGTGACTTTCAGGGGTCTGTTCCCAAGAAAAGTGCAGGATGCAGAGGTGGAACCCGCACCTGTAAGACTTATACAATATGGTGGGAACAGCCCTTAAAAGGCCAGATTAGCTCTGCAATATGGTATTCGATGGATGGCTTTTGAGTCGGATTGTCTATGTATAAAAATACGAGGTATCCAGAGATACATTAAGGGTATGTTCCCATGGCTTATTTGGACGCTGTTTCCGAAGCGGTTTTTGGAGTGTTTCCGCTCCCAAAACAGCATCAAAACCTCACCTGAAACACGCTTCTTCAGAAGCGTTTCTCGGCGCGTTTTTGGATGAGGTTTTGGGCAAGGTTTTCAAAAACACGTAAAAAAAGCTTCAAGCATTGACATGACTTCTTTTTCAGCACCCAAAACAGCTTCCAAAGAAGCGCGTATTATCCTCATTGTGTGTGAACTACAGCACTGTTGTACATAGGAATCAATGACACGAACTGGGGGCGTTTTGGATGCTGTTTTGGGCGCGGAAACGCTCTGAAAACCGTGTCCAAAACGGAGTCCAAATAAGCCGTGTGAACATACCTTAAGGGCCCAATACTGCTGGGGCCACATGGCATCTGAGAGGTTGTATACAGCCATGAGTATATGACCTTAGTTGGACAAACCAAGTAACCATTTGTTTTCATAGGCGTCTTTACAACAAGCGCAATAATAGGACAAAACGAAACGCAAAGCAAAGCTCAATACATTAATCCTTCATTTTTCTTTCATTCAAAGATCTAAAGACGACTAAAGATCTCATATCACAACAAAGGCTTTGCCAAAAGAAAACCGTTTGTAAATGTCATAAAAGTTATTTCTCTTTTCCTGGAGTCAAATGACTCAAACTCAGTGGAAGGGATGACCGAAGTGAATGAACCCGGCACTGCAACCCCCCCCACGGTACTAGTCATCAGAGGGTAACTAACCACAAGCCAAAAGATTTCCATTATTCCTGACAGATGATGAAGAGATTTCATCACCTTTTGGATTAACATGCGATATGTTACCTTACGGCTGCTGGGAGTTGTAATTTCACATTCCAAAATCTTTTTTGGTCCCAAGATGATGAAGATTTTGTTATAGTATTTGTCTTCCCCCATTTAGTCCCCGATCCCGGCCCTTAACTATGTAAATGCTGTGGTGAAGCCGACTGTGGCATCTAAAGCAATCGAATGTCAATTCTGTGGACCGTTGCAGTGGGCCCTCTTTTCCCCATCACTGTGATACAATCATGGAGTGCCAGTCAGTTGCCATCTTAGTACACCTATCACACCCATAGGCGGGGTGTAAGAGGTAACAAATGAAGTGCCTGATCGCATGTTCAAGTTCCTTAAGGTGACTAAATGATAACACACAAAATGCACAAAAAAAGATCGATAATAAATATAAAAATTTCAAAACACCCATTTTCGCCATTTTACAAAAAAACAAAAAAGTTAAAACATAATTGGTATCACCTCATCTGTAAAAGTCCAATCTATTAACTATGCCAAAATTGAGGTTTTTGGTCATTTTAAGATTCAAAAAAATTGGAATAAAAACTGATCAAAAAACAACTTTTCCAAAAAAAACCCAAAAAAAACTAAAACCAAAAACACCCTCACAAAAAGTTGCGCTATTTTCCCAAAAAGAACCAATAAAAACTACACTTCAACCCACAAAAAACGAGCCCTGATCAAAAAGTCGCACGTATTCTAAAATTATACCAATAAAAACTACACTTTAGCCAACAAAAACGGCCCTGATCAAAAATCACACTATTCTAAAATTATACCAAAAAAAACTACACTTCATCCCACAAAAAAAAAGAGCCCTGGGTCAAAAAGCCCACGTATTCCAAAATGATACCAATAAAAACTACACTTCAGCCCACAAAAACGAGCCCTGATCACAGTCACACATATTCCAAAATGATACCAATAAAAACTACACTTCAGCCCACAAAAAACGAGCCTTGATCAAAAAGGTCTTATTAGCTGCAAAAAATGGCGGCGCAGTGCAGATTTCAAAAATACAAAATGTATTAAATTTTTTAAAGTAATAAAACATAACGAACACCCTACACATTTTTTAAATAAACCCTGGAATCAACCAACCCAGAACACAAAAGATTTTAAATTTAAAACCGAGATTGAACTTTTAAAAAAATTTAAAAAACCCCTTTGAAAAAATTTGGCAAAGTTTTTTTCAAAATTTCAAAACCCCCACACGGGTTTTTTTTTTGGGGGATTTTGTTAAAACCCATTTATTTAGGTTAAATGGCACCATTAAAAAGTACTTGCTGTCCTGCAGAAAACGAGTACTCATACCTTTTGTAGATGGAAAAATGTAAAAACAAAAACAAAAAAACTTTGTGGCTCTTGAAAGCCAAAGAGGAAAAAATGGAAACCAAAATTCTGAAAATATCTGTTTGTTGAAGGGGTTAAACTTAATTTCTATAAAAGCCAAATTTAAAATTTAATGTATTTCCACGTCCCCCGGGCCATTCAAAATTTTGGGCCAAAAAAAACAATTTGGGAAAAAAGAAAATGGGGCTAAACCGGGCGTCACAGCACAAGTAGCTGCTTCAAACCTCTGTAGATCTTCAGGGTGTCAGCGTGCTCTGTATTGCGTCCTTAAGATCAATGTCCTCTTGAGTTCTCAGCAGTATTTCTCACCATGGTTGTGGTTAGTGCAGATGTTCACCTGTGCCTGCATTGTGCTGCCAAAAAGCTTAGCAGAGGCTTTAACCCTTTAACAACAGGTGGTCATAATTTTTTGAAGTCTTTTTTTTTTTCCCTCCTCGTCTTCCCAGAGCCATAACTTTTAAATTTTTCCATCTACATCAGTGTTTCTCAACCAGTCCTCAAGACCCACCAACAGGTCATGTTTTCAGGATTTCCTCAGTATTGCACAGGTGATATAATTATTGTCAGTGCATTCTGTGGGAGATCCTGAAAACATGACCTGTTGATGGGTCTTGAGGACGGGAGTTGAGAAACACTGATATACAGAGACATGTGAGGGCTTGTTTTTTGCAGGACAATATATATTTTATAATGTTGCCATTGACCATACCATATAATGTCCTGGGAAACCCCCAAAACAATTCTAAGTGGAGTGAAATATGAAAAAAAAATCATATGTGCTTCATTTTTGGGGGAGTTTTGTATTTTCAAAACAGAGGGGTTATTGGGGTTTATAAAGATGTACTTAAATAAAATAATAGATTTTATATACATACTCTGAAAAGACACAAGGTGCTGTCGTAGAAGGCAATGTGTGTAACAGAAGCGTCTAGCCTCGGTTAAGCAAAGCTGGTAAAGTTTAAGTAGATTACTGACAATTTGTATAGGTAGCATGGTTGCTGCCAATCGGTCGATCCGGGCCGGTTCTTTACTGGAGCAGTGTAATAAGTGGGTGGGAGGACTGCTCTCACGTATCCAGGCCAGGTCTTGACCTATTTAAAGTCTAGAAACAATATTTGGTCTGTATATCCGAAAAACTTTTTTGAAAAAAAATGAGCGTAGGTGCACACTGGTGTGACAGTAATATATAAACAAAATCCAATAACAGCAGCACACTAAAAGAACTATCAAAGGCACATGGACATTTTTGGGAAAAAAATTTCTGCTACTCAGGATATATGAAAAATGTTTGAGGTTTGTAGTTCACATTTTTGATCAAAACTGCTGCAGCCCACCTCCCAATCAGCAAGGGGACCTCAATACAGGTGGGAACCTACACTAAGGTTACCTCTCTTATTGCCTGTTCAGACCTCCACACTTCAGGGAGAGAAGGCTCCAGCTACAAGGTACTCTGCATTTATTTAAAAACCTGTGCAGGTGGGTGGAGTGAAAAAACCAAATAGGGGGCAGCCACTTCCCCATACGAACAGTCTAGAAAACAATATTTGGTCTGCACATCCGAAAAACTTTTTGGGAAAAAATGAGCATAGGTGCACACTGGTGTGACAGTAATATACAAACACAATCCAATATCAGCAGCACACTATTAACTACATAACTATCAAAAGGCATATAGGAATTTTTGGAAAAGCATTTCTGCTACTCAGGATATATGAAATTTTTTTTTTTAACTAAGCATTT
>JAODAL010003868.1:0-165937 GCA_025379985.1 Phyllomedusa bahiana | reverse complement strand
GGACATCGCTCTTTTGAAGGGAAATCAGGACAATTGCTGTATACATAGTGGAGACATCAGGACATTGCTCAAAAATTAGTGGAGACATCGGGGACATCCGCTCTTTTGATAGTTCCCGACATCAGGACACCCGCTCTATAGATGGTGGGGGACATCAGGATGTTGTGGAGGGGAAAAAAAGGTTAAAATTTATGATCCTTTGTGTCTCCTTTTTAATGTTTTTTGTTAAATATCCCTCACATACCAAATTGCGGTAAAAGGGAAAAAAAAGGGCCGGGCTTCGTCACTTTGGATTTAAACCCCGGGAAAAACCCCACCAGGGGAAAAGAATATTAACACTTTATTCCAGAAAAAACAATAAAAGGGTTTGTTTTATTTAAATAAAGTGTTTATATTCTTTCAAAAGGTGGTACCCAACGTGGTTTTTACTCCAAATTTGGCCGACCCCCGGTTTCCCATTTTTTCCGTTTTACAGCAATACCATTTGTTGTCTTTTTGGGCCCATTAGAGCCAGGAGACAAGGCTGCTGCCCCGGGGCCCTTTTTTGAAAACCCCAACGGGTTTTTTATGATGTTTCCCTTTCTATTTATTTGCAAAACCCACCATCGGGTTAAGTACCTTAACCCAATTTAAATTTTAAAATCATATATTCGACCGTACTTTCACATAGATCTCCTTTTCTTTTTTTTATCCCCTTCCTCTTTTTTTTCCCAGTTTGAAAAAGCTTTTCTGTATACCCTCTTGCCCCACAAATTTATGTTAAAAACAGGGGCCGCCTGCGGTTTTTTGTAAGATCGCGTGTAATCCAAAAATGGAAACCTCTTCAGAAGTTACACCCTGTTTCCAAAACTTTCCCCCTGAGCGTGAGGAGGGGCTCTAAAAAGGACACCAAAGACCCCCCACACCGGGAAACATGTGATGCTTTTTAAATCTACAAATTTTGAAAAAGTAAAAAAAAGCTCCATTTTGGGGGAATAAAGGCAGAAAGCACTTTCCCATAGCAGAAAGGCATGTTGTGATTTTTCTTTCTGGGTCCCCCCTTTTTGTTTTTTTTTAACCCAAATTTTGGGCCCCCCAAAAAGGGACAAAATTTCCCCTTTTTTGAGGTATTTCCCATTTCAAAATTTGTTCCGCCTTGAAAACGGGGGGCAGGGGGTTTGGGTTCGGGTTTTAAATTAAACCCCGAAAATTGAACTGGGGAAAGCTTCTACGGGGCAGATGCGGTGAGGGAAAAGGGCCCCGGGTTCACCTTCTAAAAAACTGTCCCAGGTAAGTAAAGTTTATCCCTTTGTTAAACCCCGGGACAGATTGTTTTTAGTGGCGCTGTAGTATGTTTCATGGGTTTTAATTTTTTAAAGGTCCGCTGACAGGCAAGGAGTGGGCCCATGCTTTTAAACCCATCCCTGTAAAAATTTAACCCCTTGGGGGGTTTTTCTTTTTTAAATTTTTTAATTGAATGTTTTGAAACAAAATTTAAAGGGCAGAGCTGGAAGGCAAAAGTTTTAAAGGAAAACTGAAAAAAAGGCAGAAGTAAAATCCGAAGGGGGCCCAAAGCTCTTGATTTAGGGAAGAATTTTCCCGGGGGGGGGATAACGGGGGGGGGGATTTTCTGAGTCTTTTAGTGGTGGAGGAGAGCCCGGGTCAGCGGGCGGGGGGGGAAAAAAATTAAAGCTCTGTGTTTTAAATTTGAGAATTCATTTAAATGGTGGAATCATAAAATTCAAGTTTTTCCTTGGTGTAGGGGGGAAAGCGGGATCACAGCTGCCTGAATTTTGGTTTTATAAAATTCGTTTCGAGTCGTCTTGTCAAATTTTCCTGTAATGTAAAAGTGATTGTAAACAAAACTAAAAACAGTTTTGGTAGGGTGAGTTTGGGTTTGGGGGGGGCCCAGGGCCATCGGGGTTTTAGAGGGAACTAAAAAACTTTAGATTGAGTCTCTTGTTGATGGGAAAAAGTAATGCCCCTTTTATGGGTCAAAAGGGGTTTCATAAGTAAAGGGATTTGGAAGCACTAAAGTGTGTTTTAAGCCCTCAGAAAGCATTTGGGGTTAAAATTTTATAAAATGTCTGAGGGTTGTTATAGAAAAAGGAAATTTTAAAATTTAAAATTTTGGAAATTTGTTTTGTTGGGGCTGAACCCGGGTACGGGTGTAACAGAGGGAAATTCAAAAGAAGGGTGCAGCTGCCGGTATCATCCCCCAGGAAAAATTTCTGAAAAAAAGAAAGTGTGAATACTGTGGGACACCCGGGTAAGGGCGGGGGACTTGTCTTGGGGGTGGAGACCCAAAATCGGGGGTGTAGAAAAAAACGCTCCCAAAAATTGGGGAACCACCCCAAAAAACAGCCCACCTTTCAAAGTCCCCCCTCCCCCTGTAAACACAACTTTTTGCTAAACCCCTGCCCAGTACACCCCGGCCCTCCCTGAACCTTTAGTCCCCACTGACCCCCCCTTCCCCATGTCACTTCCTATTTCCAAGCCCCCCTACTCCCTCCCTTTGGATTTTTACATCCTTTTCCCCTTCTGGGTTTAAATCCCCGGCCCCTTTCCCGGGGTTTTACCATTTCCCAACTTCTGGGACCAAAAAAGGGGGGAACACAGAAACTGTTTTTTCCCCAATTTTTGGAAATCACATACGTGGATATACATTTATGGCGCCCAGACCCAGCCACCCTACAGTGGAGAACCTCATGGAAAAGGGAGAAGAAATACAGTGGACCCAGGCTCTAAAAAAAGCGTGGGAAATTTAAACAAGGGGGGAGGAAGAAGGCGGATGAGTCTTTGGACAAGCCAGGGCCAAATAGCGGCTTGCTGCTGCGGGGGGGAACACCAGCTGGCTCACTGCAAAAGCAGCCCGGCGGAAGGACCCGGGAGGAGTAGCCCCAGCTGCCCAGTGTCTTTGTGGAGGGCCCTTTGGAAACCCCACCCCAAGAAGCACTGAAGTTTTTTGGGGGGTTGGGTTTTTAGTACAAACTCTACCGGGTTGTGTGGTGTTTCTATTGCAAAAAGGCATCGAGAATAATCTCCCTGCGGGAAAATGTTGGGATCAAAGGCCTGGCCTGTGATGGGGGCCCCCGACGTATGTAAAAGACCCTGGAGCCTAAAAAACCCAAGACCACTGTTTAAATCGCTTAACGAAAACCAAGCGGGACACGGGTTCCACCGCAAAACAAAGAGGGGGGAAAAACATAACCCAGATACTCGGACCCGCCTGTTTCTGCCTTTTCCCCTGAAGCCCACACCCCATGGACAGGGATATCCACTCTTTTTTTTTTGGCAAATTTGGTATGAGGCAGGAAGCCCAACTCCCTTCCACCTTGATGAAGATCCCTTAGAGTCCTTTCAAAAAGCAAAGAAAGTATTCCCATGCTCCTGCACTACCATGCTGGACTACCAGAAACCTTCAAGTTTTTTTTTGTTTTTTTTTGGGAAAAGGGGAAGGGAAACTTTCCCTGGGGGTCCTGGGCAAAAGGCCCACGCGGGCCAAAAACGGGACCAAAATGGATATATTTTGCAAAAATGGGCCCGCTGCAAGGGAGGACCTTCCAGTTTCAAGTGTATTTGCAGCCCAAGTGCTGCTGGATAAAACAGCGATATCTAGTCAGACACTCCCCTTTCCTTCGGGCTCCACGTGACATCTCCGCCATTTTTAAACCCAGGGACTTCTTCATAAACGTTTCAGGTTTTCAGTGTTCTACCTCCTCCCGGGATAACGCCCACCTGTGCGCTGTTGTCCCCTTCACCCAAGCCCCCTTTATTTCCCCCTTTCCCTAAAGGGGGGGAAATGAGATGAAAGAGGAATCGAAAAGAATCCGATGCACATGAAGAAACCCAGGGAATTGCTTAAAAATTTGATGAAAAATGTTGACCTTTTCATTCTGAACCCGGATAGGGTTCTTTTGAAGTTGGACCCAAATTTTTTGCAGACAGTGCAGGACGATTTCACAAAATATGCCGTGACCACATACCCCGCAGTTTGGAACCCAAGAAGTTGCCTTTGGGCCATAAGTCACCCCCAAGAAAAACCAGCATGACATTTGGCGGGGGGGAAAAAAACACCCAAACCATAGGGGACTAAAGGGAACCTTTCGATCGCCCTAAATTTTTAAACCCATTTGGAAGGTACGGGGTTTTTCCCCGGCTTTTGGGAAAAGCCATTCGGGTTTCCTGAGGGGATGCATTTGCGCGGGCCAGGGACAGTGGCTATACTAAAATAAAGGGGCACATGGGAAGAAAGAATACAGAAGACAAAAACCATTTTGGTTTAAACCAAGCAGCCACACAGGCCGAGGGGGTGAGAAAGGGGAAGAAAAGTCAGCTGTCTTGGGGGCGGGGGGAAATTTAAACACCAACCTGAAAAGGAAAACTGCGGCCAAGATGCGGGGAACAAGCTCCTTGGAAGAAAAGGAAAGCTGAAAAAGAAGGGGGGCCAAGAAGAATGAAAAAAGAGGGCCCTATTTTGGATTGGGAAAGGGCGCCCCTGCTTGCCACGGGCGCTATACCCGGGCTGTATGCAATGGGGACTTTGGAAGGGGACTCTGAAAGCAGGGGACGTTTTAAAGGGGAAAGAGAAACAGTCAGACCCCCTTTCCCATAGGGGTTAGAGCCGGCAAAACCCCCCGGGGGGAAAAATTAGCACCTCGCCCTATGAGATCCGTTGGGGCATTTCCCCCCTTGGGCCCAAGGTGCATATTTCCCCCAGCTTTTGGGCATTTTTAACGGGACTGATGTTTTTGACCACATATTTTTTGCTTTGGGGGCTAAAGATTTTGTCATTTTAATTTTTTCTAGAGTTTTTCCATTCCAATCCAATTAGACGTTGCGCTCACAAAAAAACAGCCTGGGGGGCTGGGTCTATGTGAAGTTTTTGTGTGAAAAACCCTAGAGCCAAAGGTTTTTTTAAGGGGCCTTACCAAGTTGCTGACCACGACCACATCTTCAAGGGGGGAAAGGAAACCCCAAACGGGAAATCCACGCTTCACACAGTAAGACCGCCCCAGCCCCCGGAGATAAGGCAGAGGGCCCCCTCTTACTGACAAAAAAGAAATTTAAAGAAAGTAGCTTTAAACTCTTGGCAAAAACCAAAGCATATATTTGTGTTGGAGGGAGGAGTCCGGGGGAAACCCTCTTGCTATTACGGGGGCTGGGGGTTTGGGGAAACAGGGAAAGACTGGGGGCAGAGGCGAAAATTCCCATTTTTGGGGCCCCTGGGAAAAAAATTTTAAAGGGGGGCCCCCCCAGTTCCCTTCCCACCATTTACAATGCTGGTACCCTTCTTATGGGGCAAGGAGGGCTTTTGGCCCCCCCTCAGACTGTTTGGGCCCCCGATGGGGACTTTTCCGCTGAACCCCTTTTACCCCTACGCCCCTGATAGGGGGTATAGCCCACGGGAATCCCCCCTAAAAAAGAAAAAATAAATAGGGGAAACACCTACTCCTGGGATGGGGTTTTGAAAAAGACGGGAAAACCTGCCCAAGGGAACGGGGAAGTCCCAGGGGGAAAGCATCCCCCTAACGAAAATTATTGAAAAACCCTTTTCCCGGAGATGTTTGGCTGCATTTTATGTCCGGGACCCCTATAAAAAGGTTGGGGGGGGAAAAAACCCCCAAAAAAGGGGGGGGCCCAGCTTGCCCGCCATGTTATATTGATGCTATGGGAAAGTCCCAAGGGGGGTCCCTGATGAGTAAAAGGGAAAAGGGCCAAATTTTGGCCCCGCTTTTTGGTTTTGAATCTCTGCTACCGATAATCACTCCCTACCCAGGCAATTACACCTGCTATACCAGAAATGGAAGGGGAAAATTTGTTTCCATGAGGGGTAAAAAAGACCAGCAATAGGTATTGATTAATTATTTAATAGTAGGGTCTGCAGTCGTTATTATATCAATTTAAAAAAAGTACTAGGGGATTTTATATAAGTTCGGTGAATTACTTTTTTTTGTTTCGATATTAAAAGATTATTAATTCTGAAATTTTTCTCATCAAAAATTTAAGAATTTTTGATCACTGAGAAAGTAAAGCTAATTCTTCAGTTCCCCCCCGACACTTATGTCAAGGCTACCATGGGGTTCCCCCTGCGGGCTGCAAGTTAAAATCTCTGGCAGCCCATGGCAAGTTGCATCTCTGAACAGCATTGCAAGTCTGCATTGCTGAACAGCCCATGTGCAAGTCTACATCTTGAAAATCCCCCTGTGCAATCACATCTGCGAACGTCCCCCTGTGCAAGTTAAAATCTGCTAGACAGTCCTTTTTCAAGTCTGCATCTCTGAACTTTCCCATGTGCAAGTCTGCACTGCTGAGCATCCATGTGCGAGTCTACATCTGCAGAAAAGTCCTAAAGGCAAGCTACATTGCAGAAAAGTCCCCCGTCAAATCAAAAACTCTGAGACAGTCCTATGGGCAAGTCTACATCTGTGAACATCCCCGTGCGAGTCTACATCTGCTGAAAAGTCCTATGTGCAGTTAAAATCTGCTGGGGACAGTCCTATGTGCAAGTACATCTGCGAACATCCTTGTGCATTACACCGCTGGACAGTTCCCAGTGCGGGCTACACCTGCGAACAGTCTTATTTTCGGGCACATCTGCTGAGACGTCCTATGTGCGAGTTACAACTGCGAACAGTCTTATGTGCGAGTTACATCTCTGAACATCCTATGTGCAAGTCTACATCTGCTGAACAGTCCCATTTGGGAAGTCTACATCGCTGAGAAGTCCCCATGGCGAGTCTACATTGCTGAGCGTCCTATGTGCGAGTCTACATCTCTGAGACAGTCCTTGTGCAAGTCTACATCCGAGACGTCCATTGCAAGCCTACATCTGCTGAACAGCCTAAGTGCGGTCTACACCTGCTGAACAGTCCTATGTGCGGTCTACCCCTGCGAGACAGTCTTTGGCGAGTTACATCTGCTGAGACAGTCCTATGTCGAGTCTCACGCTAACAGTCTTATTGCGAGTCTACTCTGTGGAAAAGTCCTAGTGCAAATCTCATCTGCTGAACAGTCCTAGTCAAGTCTACATTGCTGAGACAGTCCTATGGCGGGCAAATCTGCTGAGACGTCCTATTGCAAGTCTACATCTGCGAGACATCCTAGTGCAAGTCTGCATTCTGAGACAGTCCTATTGCGAGTCTACATCTGCTGAACAGTCCCATTTCAAGCCACCTGCTAAGACACCCAGTGAAAACCCATTGCTGAGACATCCATGTGCGGTCACCTCTGGGGCAGCCCATGTGCAAGTCTAATCTGCTGAGAAGCCCATGTGCAAGTCGCATCTCTGAACAGTCCTAGTGCAAGCTGCACTGCGAACAGTCCTTTGTGCAAGTCTGCATCTGCTGAGACAGCCATGTTTCAAGTCAAAATCTTCTGAGACAGCCCAGGCAAGTCACATCTCTGAGACGTCCTAGTGCAAGTCTACACGCTGAGACATCCTTGTGCAAGTCTACATCTCGAGACAGTCCATTGCAATCTGCATTCCGGACAGTCCTATTTTGCAAGCCACACTGCCGAGACATCCATGTGCAAGCCTACATCGCTAGAAATCCTATGTGCAAATCTGCATTGCTGAACAGTCCTATGTCAAGTCTAACCCATGAACATCCAGTGCGAGTCCCAACCTGAGAACAGTCCCATGTGCAAATCTCATTGCTGAACGTCCAGTGCGAGTCTACATTGCTAAAAAGTCCTTGTGCAAAGTACATTGCTAGACAGTCCATGTGCAAGTCTAATTGCGAGACAGTCCTTGTGCAAGTCACATCTGCGAGAAATCCCCATTTCAAGCAAAATTGCTGAACATCCCATGTGCGAGTTTCATCTGCTGAACAGTCTTATGTGAAGTCTATTCTGCTGAGACAGTCCTTGTGCAGCTGCATCTGCTGGACAGTCCTATGTGCAAACACATCTGCGAGACAGTCCTATGTGCAAAACCTACCCTGCTGAGACAGTCCATGTGCAAGTCTACATCTGCTAACATTCTATGTGCGAGTCACATGTGAACAGTCCATGTGCAATCGCATCTGCTGAGACATCCTATGTGCAAGTCACATCGCTGAGACAGTCCTATGTGCAAGTCTACATCTACTGAGACAGTCCTATGTGAAGTTACATCGCTGAACAGTCCTATGTGCAAGTCTATATCTGCTGAGACAGTCCTATGTGCAAGTCTACATCTGCTGAGACAGTCCTATGTGCAAGTCTACATCTGCTGAGACAGTCCTATGTGCAAGTCTACATCTGCTGAGACAGTCCTATGTGCAAGTCTGCATTGGTAAACAGAGTCTCCCGGATAAAAGGGAACCGCCAGATAACACAGAGGTTTCAAGCCACAAACAGAGACTATCCAAAATTGTATCTATTGTGGTAATCTCATGATTTTAAGCAGTTGTCGTTAGCGAAAGGTTCGCCCTATCCCCTCGCCGCGGGGATAAATGTAGTTAAGGAAATCTGCGCAAAAGAAAGAAACATGCAAAAATAAATAAAAAATAAAGGAAAAAAAAGATGGGGAAAGTTATTGAGCCCCGGCCCTCTGTGGAAAGGGCAGAGAGACTAAAGGAGGGACACTGCAACACAGCTTTGTCCCGGGGTATAAGGTCCAAGGAAAGTTTAAAAATGAGACCAAAGTCTCAAGGGGGGAACTGTTTGTGGATGGGAACATTATATATGTGTTGATCCTTTGTGTCTCCTTTTTAATGTATTAGTTAGTATATACCTCACATACCTATGTACTACAGCATGTAAAAGCTGTCTGTATATCTCTTTCCACTAATATGTTAACATAATGGCCGCCTGTAGTAGTTTGTAGAGATCGTCGTGTAATCCAAGATGGCACCGCATCAGAAGTTACTCCCTGTGTCCAAAAAATTCCCCGAGCTGTGAGGAGGGGTCTGTAGATTTAAAGGGCATCCAATAGACCCTCACAGCCTGGTACATGTGATGCTTCTTATCTACTAATTTGCAAAAGTATAAAAGCTGCCATTTTGTGAATAAGCAGAAAGCACTTCATAGCAGCAAAAGGGATGTTTGTGATTGTTCTTTCTCGGTGCACCCTTTGCTATTTTTAAGCTAATTTGGACCCCCACAAGGACAGAATATCCCCTTTGAGGCTACTTCTATTTCAAGGACATCTGCTCTATAGATAGTGGAGACATCAGGACGTCCGCTCTATAGATAGTGGAGACATAAGGACATTGCTCTATAGATAGTGGAGACATCAGGACATCTGCTCTATAGATAGTGGAGACATCAGGACATCCGCTCTATAGATAGTGGAGATATCAGGAAAATCCGCTCAAAAGATAGTGGAACTTTCAGGACATCCGCTCTATAGATAGTGTAGACATCAGGACATCCGCTCTATAGATAGTGGAGACAGCAGGACATCTGCTCTATAGATAGTGGAGACATCAGGACATCTGCTCTATAGATAGTGGAGACATCAGGACATCTGCTCTATAGATAGTGGAGACATCAGGACATCTGCTCTATAGATAGTGGAGACATCAGGACATCCGCTCTATAGATAGTGGAGACATCAGGACATCCGCTCTATAGATAGTGGAGATATCAGGACATCTGCTCAATAGATAGTGGAGACATCAGGACATCTGCTCTATAGATAGTGGGGACATCAGGACATCTGCTCTATAGATAGTGGAGACATCAGGACATCTGCTCTATAGATAGTGGAGACATCAGGACATCCGCTCTATAGATAGTGGAGACATCACTACATCTGCTCTATAGATAGTGGAGACATCAGGACATCTGCTCTATAGAAAGAGGAGACATTGGGACATCTGCTCTGTAGATAGTGGAGACATCAGGACATCTGCTCTATAGATAGTGGAAACGCTGCTCTATAGATAGTGGAGAACATCAGGACATCTCCCTTAATAGATAGTGGAGACATAAGGACATCTGCTCTATAGATAGTGGAGACATCAGGACATCCGCTCTATAGATAGTGGAGACATCGGGACATCTGCTGTATAGATAGTGGAGACATCAGGACATCTGCTCTATAGATAGTGGAGACATCACTACATCTGCTCTATAGATAGTGGAGACATCAGGACATCCGCTCTATAGAAAGTGGAGACATCAATACATCGCTCTAAAGATAGAGGAGCATCGGGACATCCGCTCAATAATTTTTTGGAGACATAACTAAATTGCTTAAGGTATAGGGGGAACATGGGGAAAACCGCTCTATAGATTGTGGAGACAGGAAAAACATCGGACACGCCCCTATAGATTAGTGGGGGCATCAGGACATTGCCCTATAGATAGGGGGAAACAAAAAGGGACATCGGGTTTCTATACATATTTGGGGGGAACCATCGGGAACATTCCGCTTTTGAGGGTTTTAGAAAACCCAGGACTTCCCTCTATAATGGGGGAGACATCGGGTTGTTTTTGGTTTGGGAAAAAAAGGGTTTTTAAAATTTTTTACCCTTGTGTCCCCAAATTTTTAATGAATTGGGAAAGAAAATTTACCTCACATCCCTATTGCGGTAAAAGGGAAAAAAAAGGGACCGGGCGTGTAAATTTGGGGAGTAAATCCACGGGATACCACCTTTTATAAGAATATTAAAATTTTAAACCCAAGTAAAAAAATTTAAGAATGTTTTTTTATTTGGAATAAATTTGTTTATTTTTTTTAATCACATGGTGGTATCCCGTGGTTTTAAACTCCAAAGTGATAAAGCCCCCCTTTTTTTCCGTTTTCCCCGCAATACCTTTTCCGTTTGGTCTTTTTGGGGCTTTAAGGGGCCCAGGACGACGAGGCTGCTGTCCCCGGGGCTTTTTTAAACCAAAACCCAAAACGGGTTTTTTTTATGGTTTTTGTCCCCTTAAAATTTTTTAGCAAAACACCAACAGGTTAAGCACCTTAATCATTTGATTTTAATCGTTAAACAGACGGAAATTTCCCCCTTTGATCTCCTTTTCTATTTTTATTTACAAACCCATGTAATTTCAGCATGTATAAAAACTGTCCCGTATAAAAACTTGTCACTAATAGTTAAAAAAAAAATGGGGCCTGTGGGAGTTTGTAGAGATGCGTGGGAAACCAAAAATGGCACCCTTTTTCAAAGTTTTCAACCCCGTGTCCAAACATTCCTGACTGTGGGGGAGGGGTCCTAATTAAAGGGGCGAGCCAAGATGACCCTCACAGCCAGGGACAAAAAAAATGCTTTCTTATCTACTTTAAATTTTCAAAAATATAAAAAGCTGCCATTTTGGGGATGGAAAGGGAGAAAAACACTTTTTATAAACAGCAAGGGATGTTTTGATTGTTCTTTCCGGTGAACCCTTTGTTATTTTTTAAACTTTAAATTTTGGACCCCCCCAAGGGCAGAATTTGCCCCCTTTTTTTGGGTACTTCCCCTTTCAGATGTCCTTGTAACGTGGGGCAAAGGGCTTTGATTTTTATTTATTAACCAAAAACAATGGTGCAGTTTTTAAATGGCAAAGCGGGTGAGGGTTAAGGCGGCCGGCCCCTTTTTTTCTGAAATCTGTCCGGGGAAGTAAAGTTTTATACTTTTCCTTATCCAGAGCAATTGTTTTGTCTAGTGGCCCGCGAGGGATGTTTCAACGGTTTAAATTTTTAAATTTAGCTGACAGGCAACGAGTCCCCGGGCCCCTGCTATTGAACCTATGCCTGTCAAAATTTTCTCCTTGGGGGGTATTTTCTGTTTTAGGGGTATTGAATGTTTTGAAAATGATTTTAAAGGGAGAGCTGGAAGGCAAGGTTTAAAAGGGAGCTTGGACAGGTTAGAAAGCCCAGAGGGCCCGCCTTGATTTATGAGAATTTCCCCTGGGGAAAATAACAGGGGGGGGAAATTTGAGTCTCTTAAATGGGGGGTGAGAGCTGGCAGCGGCCCCCGGGGGGAAAAAAAAAAAAATATAACTTGTGTTTTAAATTGAGAATTCATTTGATGGTGGAATCTTTAAATTTCAATTTTTTTCCCTTTGGTTTGGGGAAAAGTGATCACAGCGTCCTAATTTTGGTTTCTATCACGAACGAGTCTGTCTTGTCATGCCCGAAAGAGTAAAGAGATATTGTAAAACAAAAACTACACAGTTTTTGGGTATGTAGTTTAGGTTGGGTGCCCAGCCCATCTGCTGGTTTTAGAGGGAACTAAAACGTTAATCTGAGTCTCTTTGTTGATGGGAAAAAAAGTAAGTCAGCTAGGGGTCAAGAGCTTCAGTAAGTAAAGGGTTTGGAAGCAGCAAAGCGTGATTTAAGCCTCAAAGCATTTGAGAAAAAATTATGGAAAGTCGGATTTGGAAATAGAAAGAAGGTAGATTTAAGGATCTTGGAATGTTTTGTTGATGGCTGAATCTGGTCAGTTAACTAGAGGATTCATAAAAGGGGTGCAGCTGCCTGTTTATCCCCCAAAATTTCCAAAAAAAGTGTTTTAATATGGGGGTGTAAAGGTGGAACTTTTGGGGGGGAAAAAAAATCAGGGGGTAGAAAACTGCTGCACAAAAAGGGAACCACGCCCCCCAAAACAGCCCCCCGTCACCCTGCCCCCTGTAAACACCCCTTCTGCTCCCAGCCCTGCCCAGTACACCCGATACCTGAACCTTTATGCCACTGCCCGCCCCTTCCATGTCACTTCTACCCGGGCCCCCCTACTGTCCCATTAGGATGTTACACCCTTCCTTCTGGGTTTTTTAATGCCCCCCCCCCCCCCTTTCCTGGGTCACCACTTTCACTCCGGGGACCAAGAGTTGGAACATAGTACTGTAATGTCCAATTTATGGTTTGCAGATACGGGGATTACATAGGCGACCAGCCCCAACAGCCCTACGGGGAAACCTCAGGTACGGGAAAAAAGAACAGGGGGACAGGCCAACACTTTGAAAGACAAGGGAAGGAGGAAGAACAAAAGGGATGGCTCAACGACAAGTCGGGGGAAAAAATAGTCGGGCTTCCTGCTGCGGGGGGCACCCCCAGCTGGCTCCTGCACAGCAGAACCCGGGAAAGGACCCGGGGGGAAAAGTCAGTGACCATGTCTTTGTGGATGCCTTTTGGGAACCCCCCCGAAGCAGCTAAAGAGGGTTCGGCCTGAGTTAAACTCTACCAAAGATGTGTTGCTTCTAGTTGCAAAAGGCATCGAAATAATCTGCCTCAGAGAGTGGTCAAGGCCTGCCCCTGTGATGGTGGCCGACGTATGTGAAGACCCCTGGACCTACAAACCAAGACCATGCTTACTTGTTAAACTGCAACAGAGCGGGACACTGGTCCACCACAAAAAAAGAGAGGGGGACAACAAAAGCCCAGATACTCGGCCCCTTTGCTCCTGAGTTTTCCCTTTTCCTAACCCCAGATCCATGGACAGGGATATCCATTTCCCGTGCAAATTCGGGTAAAAGGCATGAAGACAACCCCCTTTCCACCTTGATAAAGAGCTTAAGCCCTTTTCAGAAGTAAAGAAAGCTATTCCCAGTGCTCCTGCACAGGCATCCCGGACTACCAAAACCTTCAACTCTTTTTTCAAAGGGAAAAGGACAGCCCGGGGGGTCCTAGCATGGGCCCAGCAGGCCGAAACAGACCACTTGGAATACTCGCAAACTGGGCCCAGCTGAAAGGGGGGACCTTCCAGTTTACAGACTGTAGTTGCAGCCCAAGTGTGCTGGTAAACAGCGGAATCGTGGGACACTCCCTATCCTCTGGCCCAGTGAAATCCCCCCATTCTTCCGCTACTTCTCTCATCAGACAGCGCCGGGCTTAGTGCTCTTCCTCCTCCGGAAAACATCACTATTCTTCTGTTGTGTTTGCACCCACCCCACCTTATTCCCCTTTCCTCAAGGGGGGGAAGAATGAAAGAGGAATCGGAAGAATCCGGTGACATGAAGAAAGCCATGATTGCTAGAAATCATGAAAAAAGGAAACCTCTCATTTGAACCCATATGGTTCTTTTTTGTGGATGATCCAGATTTGCAGACAGGCGGAAAACGATTTCACCGGATATCCCTTGAACATCAACGCAGTTTTTGGAAGCAAGAAGTCTGCCATGCATAAATCAGCCCCAAAAAGACGGGAGCATGAAATTTGGGAAGGGCAAAACGCAACATACGGGCCCCAAAATACCTTTCGGATCGCCCCGACTTTGAACCCCTTTGGAAGGCACAGGATTTTCACGCTGCGGAACCCCCGGAAACTGGACAAAACCATTCAGGTCCCGATGGGTGCACTGCTGCTGCCACGGGCAGTGGCTAAACTGAAAATCAAGGACATGGGAAACGAATACAGAAGAAAACCATGGTGACCCAAACACCACCCCAGGCCGCAGGAGGTGAGAAAGGGGGAAGAATCGTGTCGGGTCAGGAGGGGGAAACTTACCCCAAACCCACAAGGAGACCTAAAAATTTCGTTTTTTTTTTTCCAATGGGTTTGGGTTTTACAAAATTTTAAAAACCTAAGCATGTGGAATTTTTGAAAATAATGGGGTGCCCGTCAGTTTAAATAGAATAAAAATTTGGTAGTGCGCCCGGCAAAACAAAGGGGGAGGAAACTGAAATTTTTTGGGAAACTAGAACAAACCAAAATAGAGGCACGAAAAATTTTGAGGGGCCCAATACGTACTTTTAAAAATCATACTCCCGGGACCCTTTCCCAAAGGGAATTTCAAAATACACGCTCAAATTATCTGAATCAACCCGGGCCGGGAATGCCCAATCACCAAAAAAGAAAAAATTTTTTCATTTACTTTCTCAAACCTAATATAACCGTTTTTCTATTTCCTCCCCAAAAAAACAAAAAAAATTTAAAAAAACCCCCGGAGGGCCCATCATATCAGGGTTTTTAACTCTAGTACGACCAAAAATCAAAAATTTTTTTAAGATTTTTCACCTCCAACCCAGTATATCAAGTTAAAAGTCCCAAAGGGTTTTCTGGCATCTTATCCATTTCCTGGAAAGTTTTAAAACCCCCCAATTCCGAAATAAAATTCGATTACAGCTGCCCGTCACCCTTTAAATTATAGCCAAATATTCCACAAAAACTTGGGTTTAAAATTTTGTGTCAGCAACCAATTGGAAAAAAATACAAATTTTTCCCAAAGAAAAAAAAGCTTCCAATTTGAAAAGTCTAAAATTTTAAATTCTGGAAAAAAATTTATTTCGGGCCCAAACGTACCACCAATCACCAAATTTAAAAGGGAAACCGCTATGGGGCCCAAAAAATGGCACCCCCCTATGCAACCCCCCCCTTTTATGGGAGCCTTCGAGGCCGATTTTATATATGATAAACCCTCTTTTTTAGGGCAACATATCCCCTGTAAAAAATTGGTCATCGATGACTTGTTTTTTCATTTGGTCGGGCCCTTTCCAATGTTTTTTCCAGAGTTCATCAATTTTCCCTAAAAAGTAATACCGGGAAAACCTCCAGTTCACTCCCAACTACAGCTCACAACCCCTTTGTTTTTCTGGCCCTTTCAATGCACACCAAAGAAAAACGGGTTTCACCACTTTCCCCTTTTTTAAAAAAAAAAAATTCCAAACCACCTAAATTCATTTTTTACAGCGCGCATCAAAAGGGCCCGGGGGAAAAATTTCAAAAATCCCGAAGGGGGCCAATTTAAAAAGGGTCCAAAAAGAAAGGAACGGAAGAGGGAAGCCCTTTCCTGAAACCCAATTTAAAATTTTTTTGGGAAAAAATGATTCCCAGAAAAAAAAGGGTAAATCCCAGGGGACACTTCCCAAAATGGGCTTATGAAAAGGATTTATCTAATCCTAACCCCAAAAAATTTTTAAAGGGCCCCGAAAAAAACAAAGGGGGCCCAAAAATTTGAAGCCCCAAACTTCCAAACCCTTGTGGCCCAAAAAAATTTAAAACCCTTCTCTAAATTACTCTAAATTTAAAAATTTTCCGCTCACTCTAAAATAAAAAAAAATTTCCCTTACAAAGAATTTTGGTATCTACTAAAAAAGGACCCCTTTCCTGGGGTCCGGGCGATCCCAGATAGAACCCAATCTGATTTTTCAGGAGGGCCCTAAATAAAAAAACAAAAACAAAGCCCCCGGGTGGGAGGGGGAAAATCAACCCATAAAAACCAAAACGATTCCCACTATAAAAAGGTACCCTTTTGCATGCGGAAATTTTCTAGTTGTTTGTGCTGTAAAACTTTTTTGTACAAAAAAACCGAATATAACCTTTTAACAAACCCCATATTACTTACCCTTTTTAAGTTTCATCTCACATGAAAAAAGCCCCTTTGTAATTTTAATGTGTTTGGAAATTTTCCGCCTCTAAAATACTTCGGGGGGACCCCTGTCGCTCCATATAAATTTTAAAAAGGCCACAGAGCGGGTTGCAAAAAAGGGGGCCATAAAACAAAGCGTGGCCTCCTTTGAAAGGGCTAGTACAAAAACCCAGAATTTTGATGATCAAAAAATTTTAAACCCCGTAAAATTTTATTCCATCAACACAACAAAGATTCCAAACATTAAAAAAAGGGAGAGGGTTTTTCCTGGAAAATCCCAGACTAAAAAAAATTCCCAACCCCCAGAGGCCTAAATTTGACTTTAAGGGAAACTCTTTACTTTTAAAATTACATTCGTTTAAGAAACTGGGGGTACGATATTTTGGGGCGACCCTAGTTTTCAAAAGAAATTTACCTTTGCTCTGTAAAAGAACTTTTTTTCCCTGCCCCAAATTTCTTTTGAAGTAAAATTTATCTCCAACAATAGAAAAAGGTAAAGACCTCGTATTTAACACATAAAAGAGAAATTAAAATAGATCACCCAAATTTAAAAAATTTTCATTTAAACACAAATTTTTGCCCTTGTACTTTGCCACCCAAAGACTCGTTACACAATAAAACATTCCTATTTTAAACATAGCTTTTTTATTTAATGTTTTTTTTTTTTTTTTTTATTTTTTTCAGCTCTTTTTCCACTCCTTTTCACCCCAAATCCGTTTTTTTTTTTTTTTTTTTCACAAAAGCTTCCCAATAAAATTGACTTGGAAAACTAAAACCAGCAACCCTTATTTAAAAAATTTAACAGCAAACCTATAGTTTAAAAATTACAGAGTAACTTTTTCCCAACCTGGGCCCTTTTCCCTTTTCATGCCGATATTTACGGTAATCCATTCAAATTTTTTAAAAACACGTTAAATTACAAAAAAAACCACACAATATAAAAAATTTGATTTAAAAAATTTTCCCATTTTTTTTAACAAACTTTGGGGATAAATTTTAAAAACCAATTTTTTACCCTTCTTTTTAAACTATCAACTTCTTATTTGGGTTTTTATTTTTTATAAAAAAAAAGGAGATCCTAGAAAAGGGAAAAGGCCAAAGTAAAATTTAAACAACCCCTTTTTCCCAGCCGGACGAATCCTTTCCCTATGCCTCCCCCGGAATGGACTGACACCTGAAACTGTTGATTGAGGCCCCCCGGGCTCATTTTCCAATGGGTAAAACCGACACCTGGCCCCTACGGATTTCTTTTCTTGGCTTTACCCCTGTCACTAAATTAAATCCTGATTTAAAAGGGGTTTTTCCTTTTCCACTAATCGGTCCCGGATGTCAAGGGATTGACTTTTTTTGGCCCGACCTATACAAAAAAAAAACCATGTTATTTAAATACCACATGCTTTTTAACCCCCAAACTTTCCCCTGTTGAAAAATTTCCGGGGTAAAAACCCCGGGGAAAACGGGGCCCTTTTTTAAAAAAATTTTTTGTTTTCAAGTTTTTTAATGTTGGTAGGGGGTTTATAACACCCCTTACCCCCCAAAAGAATTAAAAAAAATTTAAAATTAAAAAATTAGGTTTTTAAAGACGGCCGTGGCCGAGGGTCCCCAAATTTTAAAATCCTAAAAACCCTTTTCACTAAACGGGAAAAGATCGTTTTCCAGCCCCCAAAAGTTTGGGGGAAAGGATCCCAACTTTAGGGTTTAATTTAAAGTTTTATAAAAGCTTTAACTCTTGGGTTTCAGAACCCTTTTTGCAAAAATTTTTGTGTTTGACAGGGGAGTTATTGGGGGACCCCTTTGCTTTTTATTTGGTGGTTGAGGAACAACAGGGGTTTCCCCCCCCGGGCCGAATTTTCGCTTTTGGGGCCCCTTTGCAAAAAGTGAAATGGGGCCCCCCCCAGGCCCCCAATTCCCCCAAACCCCCCCGGTATTTTTCAAAAAATTCAGGGGGGCCCTTTTTTGGGGCCCCCTTTAAGGCTTTCACCCTTTGCCCGGGGGCCGGGATTTGCTACCCGGGCTCCCACCCACGGGCAGTATTCCCCCTGACTTTTGGGGTTAGGGCCCCCGGGATTTCCCTAAAGGGGGGAAAAAAACCAAGGGGCCCCCACCACCCCCCCAGAAGTGAAAAAAACGGAAGCCACCCCAAGTCCCGGTTTCCCCCCCAAAGGTAAAACCCCCATCCCCCCCCCCGCAATTAAAAGAAAACCCTCATGAGACAAAATGGCGGGTTTTAATGTCCGGGAGCCAAATTTTAAGGGGGAGGTGTGGGGGGGAAAAAAAGCCCCCCAAAAGGGGCCCAACTTTTTGACCCCCAAAGTTTATATAGATGCATGGGAAAGTCCCCAGGGGGGCCCGGGATGAGTAAAAGGAAAGGGGGGCCCTTTGGGGCCGCGGGGTGTTTAAATTTCTCGCTACCGAAAACACTGCCCCCCCCATGCAATTACACCCTGCAATACCATAAAAAAGGGAAGGGAAACGGGAATTTTGATTTCACTTGAGAGGTTTATAAAAGCCCCTTGCCTATAGAGTATAGAAGAAAGTTTTTAAAATGGGTGGGGCTGCATGCGTTTTTATATAAATTTAAAGAAAGTACTTTTGGTTTTTATAGGGAGTGTCTGGCGGAATTATTTAAATTTTGGGGTTTCGTTATTAAAAGATTTTTAAAATTCAAAAAAAATTTTTTCCTTCATCAAAATTAAAAAAATTTTCCCCCCTTTTAAGTAAAATTTGGCCCCCGCCTAGAAAGCCCCGGCGGGCCGGCCCCCCCCAAACGCACCCAAGCGCCCCCCAAAAGGCCCTAGATGGGAAAAAAAAGGGACCCACCCGGGCCCGCCAAAAACCCCGAGGGGGGGCCCGGGTTTCCGGGTTTCGGGGCGCCAGCGGGGGGCGGGAAACCCCCCTTTCCATCCCGGGCCTTTCTCCTTAACGTGGGGGTCCCCCCCGGGGCCTGCACCCAGCATCGCGGGCCTGCCCTCCCACGAGCGGGTGGGGGCCCCAGCGCGCGATTTTTCCCCCCGGGCCTGCCCGGCATAAAACCCCGGGCCTGAAGGGACACACACTCACCCGGAGCTGAAGCGCAGAGGACGCCGCGCCCCCTCCCCAAAACGCCGCAGACCTCACCAGCGACCCCAAAGAGGAATCGGGGTACGAGGGCCCTGCAGAGCCCCCCCTCCTCCCCCCCCCCCCGGCGGGAGCATTTAAAGGGGCCCCACCATCGGGCCAGGGGCCCAGCACCAGCCCCCTACAGATCGGGGGTTTGGCCAGCCCCCCTTTGGGGCTCCTAAAAATCAAGCACGGCTCATCCCTCCGGGGCCCTTTTTCTGGGGCATCAAACACCCCCGGCCCTCCCCCAAGTTTTCCCGCCTTCCTCTCCACAAATTTGGGGAGTCGGGACGGAGTTTCTCCTGGCGGGGCTCCCCGGGCATCCCCCCTTTTGCCCCACCCGGGGTCCTAAACTCCCGCCCAAACTTTCTTAAAAGGGACCTGATACAAAAACCCCTTAACAGGGTTGGACCCTGCGGGGCTTCTTCCAGAGGTTTTGGGGGAAACCTGCAGAAGGGAGATTCCCCTTCAATCAGGGGAAATTACGAAAATGAGCTACCCCGTGGAAACCCTTTTGGGGAGGCCCAAAGGGATAACCCAAGAAATACCCCCCCCCCCCAAAATCCACCCTTCAAACTTGGGGGCAAATTTTTCAACTTCAGGGGCGGCTCGACTGTGGAGGATTTAGAAAACCCTTGGCTTGGGCCGGGGCAGGAACAACATCAGATTTCGGGGCTCCCGGAACCACAAGGGGGAGGGGGGACGGGCAGGCCTTCCTGGACCAAAATTCAAACCGCATACTTGGAGCAAAACCCCCCCGGGCCCCTTTCAAGCTTTACAGGGCCCCGGGAGCGGCCCGGGGACCAAAAGGGGTTTCCTCTCCGTTTCCCCAGGATTTATAGGGCTGCCTCCCTAAACCACTTTTTTGGAAAAAGCAAAAAGGAGAAAGCCGGGCCTCCTACAAAAAGGAAATCGACAACGGGGGGACTCCAAAATACAGATTTTCCCGCGGGACCTTCCCGGGGCATACGGGCGGGAAGCGCCGCCCCACCCGCCCGGGGCTGCTTGCCATTTTTAAAGAGAACGTTTTTCCTTTTTTAAAAGGTGGCATTTTTTTTTTTCCTTTTGCCTAAATTGGTGGCTTGGGGTTCAGGCGGGTTCTCCGTTTTTTTTTGTGAGCCCTCCTGAATTTTTTGGCAACCCCCTTTAAAAATCCCTTACCCCAAAAATTTTTGGACTTTGGGGAGTTTGCCCTGTACTCCCCCTCCACCCCCCCAGAAATGGGAATGGGGGTTGATTTCCCCCAGGGGACGCTCTCCGGGGGACCCTTCCTTCGGGCCCAGAAACCCCGGGCGCTCTCCCGCCCCGCTGAATATGGGGACTTTCAGGGTTTGACTGGGGGGGGCCTTTTCAAACATCCCCTTTTCCCTCTCCCCCTCTGGAGCTAATTTGCCCCAAAACTAGAAGCTTAAATTACCCTTTCCCTTACATTTTAAAGGGCCAAAGATGTTTTTTTTTTCCTTTGAACAAAGGGAAATAGGCCCCGTTTAGCGGGGAGCTCACACCCTTTTTTTTCCCTTATCCTTGGTTTTTTTGAAAAATTTCCCTCCTTCGGGGTTTCCTCTTCCCCTTCCTGCCTTTCTGGCCGGGGGGACTTTGAGACGCTTTTTCAAACCTTTCAGGGGGGGGGGCCCTTTTCCCCTTTAGGGCCCTTTTTTGTAGGAGACCCGGGGGATGGGGGGCCCCTTATCCCCGGCCCCATAACCGGGCCACTTGCCAAAAAGGGTTTTTAAATAAGACCCTGGGCGCCGGGGTTTCGGGGGGAATATTATTCCTCTGTCTTTGGTACCCCTTTGCATTTTTCCGGTTTTTTTTTGGGGTTTTTTTTTAAAACCCGGGTTTTTTTTTTTGTCTTGTTTGTTTTGGGGGTCTGGTTTTGTTTCGCCCCCTTTTTAAAAATTTTTTGGTGTTTTGTTGTTCCCCCCCCTCCCCGCCCCCACCACCCCCACCTTTCCTTTTCTTTTCTTCTTTTTTTAAAATTTTGTGTTTCCCTCAGGTCATTTTAAGATTTCTGGGACGTCAACTTTTCTGGGGGGGAGGGACCCCTTTTTTTTGGCATTTAACCCCATCTAAAAGGTATTTCCCATCTACCCCGGGGGAAAAGGAACGTTGTTCATTTTAAAAACAAAAAAAGGGACTTAACTCAAAACCAATTAAGCGTGGGCCCCCTTGAAGGGAAAAAGAAAGGTCCCTGCGACCCGAAAATTGTGTTTCAAAGGGGGAACCCCAAATTTTGACCCAAAAGGGCTCATTAAAGCTTTTCCCTCGGCCCAAATTACTCCCCCCGGCTTTTGCTGTTTTTAATGACAAAAGAGGGCGGGAAGGGGGCTTAACTAATAGCCAACAACTTTTAGTTTTGCAGGGTTAAACCCGGCACCCGGCGGGGCGACCCGGTTGGGGGGTAATAAATCCTTAAAAAATTTTTGGGGATTTAAAAACCGAAACAACCCCTTAAACCCGGCCCCCAAAATGAAAACACAGGACCCCTTTCCTAAATAGGGTCTTTTTCTAAGTTTGGGCAAATTTCCCCACCTCTTGCACCCTTTGCTCCTTGGGGGGACTTTAATATTTTTTCCTTGGAAGCCTTTGGAAATGTTTTAGAAAAATGGGTGGAAAGACCCCAAAAATCCTACATTTGGGTTTTATACCACACCCTTTTAGGAAGCCATTCCCCCAGGGGTCGGTTCGGTCCTATGGAGACCCAATCAACCTAAGAGAAAGGATACTCTTTTTTTCTCCCCACCCTCATAAAACGCACACTAGGTTTGATTATTTTTTTGGCAATGCCCCCAACACAAAAGGGGCCAACGGGGCTCCCACATTGACCCCATAACTTTTTTTGGGGAAACACGCCCAAGTCACGGTAAATTTTAAAATTTTTCAGCTCCCACACAGGGCTTTTTCCCTTTGGGAGGCGAAGGGAAACCTCTTTAAAAAAAGGGCGGGCCTGGGGAATGAGCGTTGCGTTTTTGGCCCGGGGCACCTTTTTTGGGGATCTAAATGTGGGTTTTTCCCTGGGCACCATCCGCCCCTCTGGGGGGGCCCCCAAAAGGCATTTTTTAGAGGCAATTGCTTTTCCCGGGGCCCCAAGCTTAAAAGAGTCCCGGGCAGAAAGGGACCCCCCAGACTACCACCCTCCCTAAAGAGACGGAACCCCCCAAATTTCCAAAAATGCCCTAGGGTTTAAAACCCTTTGAACGAAAAATTCCTCTTTCCGAAAGACCCAAAAAGGGAAATTTGGGCCCGGGCAAGGTGGGGGAAGAAGCTCCTTCTCTACCGAAAAAAAAGGTATTATAAATGGGAAAAAAGGGCCCACACGCTATTCCAAAGGACAACTAAAAGGGGAGCGCTCTTGCAACAAGGGCCCTAAAGGGCATTTTAAAGGGACGGGAAAGGGAAACACTAAATTTATCCCCAAAGTAGTTTTGCTGAAATTTTCCCGGTTTTTTGGTTTTTTTCTCTGGGGCCCAATGCAACCCCCCGGGGGGGGGGGGCCCCCCCAGGGCCATGGGGAATTTTAACCCATCCTTTTTAACCGGGTTTTTCAACAAAAAAAACCCGGGGGGGCCATGGGGCTCAGGGGCCAGGAGGCGGTGGGCTTAAAAGGGGCCTCCCGGTTAAATTTAAAGGGGGAAGATAGAGGAAAATTCAAAAAAGGGCCCCTTCCGTCCAAAAAACCCGCGGGCCCAAATTTGGCTCCCCCTTTTTCTATATTTTAAAAAAAGGGCCCTTTTTCCGGATTTTTAAAAACCCCGGGGGAAAAGCTGAAACCCTTTTAACTAAAATTTCTGGGGGGGGAGCTTCCATTTCCAAAAAATTCCATGTCACATTCGTAAAAAAACTTTGTTTCCACAAACCGGGAAGGGGGACCCGGCGGACAGGGGCAAGTTACCGCCCGGGGTTTGCGTTGCCAACTCTGACCTGAAGATCTAAAACCAAAATCCCGGGGCCAAACAGACAAAAAACCACGGGCTCCCCAACTGATACACAGGGCCCAAAGGTGGGAAATTTCGTTCCTTTCGGGAGGGGGGGGGATAACACGAGGCCACTATTTAACCTAAAAGGGGGGCCTTTTTAAACCACCATGCCAAACAGGCCTTAACCTCCTCAGCCTAGATGCTGATAAGGCCCCTTTTATGGCTGCGGGGTTTTGGCCCGCCTTTTTAGGGCCTCCCCGGGTTAAAGGGGTTCCCGGGGTCCCTTTCCTGGGGGGCAGCCAAGGCTTATAACCTTCCTCCCCCCGGCTCCTTTTAAAACTCCCTCACTAAAACCCCAAAACCCTTTTAAAAAAAAATAGCCTGCCCGGGGCCCCTCGCCCACAAACCCCCCGCCCTTTCCCGTTTTTGCAATTAAAGAGCCCTTCAGGGGCCCAATTGGGGTTAAACCCCCATAATTTTCAAGGGGCCCAAAAAAAATTTTTAAAAAATTTAAAATTGTTCCCCCCCTTTCCGGGGAAAAAAAATTTTGTTACCCTTCCTAGACGTAATAACCCCACTTAAAACCCCCCATTGCCTTTTAGCGGAAAATTGGGAGCCCTTTCTCGTGAAAAAGACCCAACACCTTCAAACATTAGGCCCCCAAATCAACAAGCCCCCCGAGGGTTTAAATCCTCCCTAAAAAAAAATTTAAAAATTCCTTTCCAAGTGGCAAACCCCAATTCCTCAAATTTACCTGGGAAACCCCGGATAAGGGAAACCAATTCCGCCCCCCTTTCTTAAAAAGGAAAAATTTCCCCCCCCCCCTTTTTAAAAAAAATTAAAAGGGAAAACACTCATAGGGCACCGCCTTCCCCTACTCGATTTTTTAGGAAATTACCCCCCAAAAATTCCCCCCAAAACTTCAACCTTTTCGAACCCCCCCTTTTTAAGGGCCCCCGGCCTGAGTGAGCTGCGCCCCAAAAACAGGCAGCTTTTCCTTAAGTTTCCGTGTGGGCCCGGGGCGGGCCCAAAAGGGGAACCAAAAGTGTTTTTATGGCCATAGGGGGCGGGGGGTATGGGGGTTTTCCTAAAATCCTCAACTACTATTGGGCCACCCATTTTGCGTTGTATCCCGGGCTTGGTCATCCCCCCGACATAAACCAAGTGGAGGGGGAGAAAAAAAAAGGCTGTGGCTTGCACCCACCCCACCCCAATGAAACCTTAAAAAGGGAAATTCGAACCCTCTCCCCTCCCCTGGGAAAAACCTATTGGGTCCCAATAAGTTTACCGGGCAGATAGGAAATCAGTGCGGGAAACCAGTTTTTCAGCTAGTTTCCCAAGGCCTCCCCCTATGGGCCTTTTTTAAAGGTGAAACCCCCTTTTTTTCCCCTGTTTGGCCATCTGGATTTGGGGGAAAGGGGACCGGGGCGGGGGCATGAGTTTTTTCCCCTTTTTTGGGGGGAATGTTGCTGGGGCAGGAACAGGGGGTCAATTTCCGTTTGACATCCCAAATTCAGAGGGATAAAAATCCCCGGGAGAATCCCGATTTCTTTACCCCAGATAAAACCCCCCTCATGCCCCTTCCAGGGTTTTGGGCACATCTACCCTCTCGGAACCCGACCTCCTTCGAGCAGCTCTGTAAAGGGGGGCCCACGTACTTAAGGGTCTCATTTCCACGATCTACACCTTTTCTTTTTCCAAAACCCACCCTTTTGCTGAACCCCCCACACACAAATACAGGGCCAAGGGGAAAACCCTTTTACAAAAGGGTGGGAAAATTTACCCCTCCCTCAGGGCGGGTTTGATTTGGAACGCAGCGGCGAAACCCCTCATATTTTTTCCCACAAAAGAAAATCTTACAAAATTTTATTCTTTTTGGTACCATAAACCGGGGTTTCCGGGGCACAAATGGAAACCCCCCAGCCCCCCTGGGGTATGCTGGCGAGGGTTGCTCCTCAGTGGGGTCCCGGCCTCCGCAAATTTTTGGGGATTGGCCCAAATTTTCCCCAACCCCCCGGGTCACAAGTCAGGGAATTTAAAATCTAAAGGTTTTGGGGGGTTTTGGGGGGTTTCCCTTTTTGGGAACCCTCTCACCTTTTTACTGAGGGGGCCCGGGCCCAAGGGGGCTATCAAAACGGGGGATTCCAAAAACTTATTTACATACCCCAAAACAGGGGGGCCGGAGGTCCCCAAATTTTAAAGGGGGATGGAACAGCCCCCACCACCAAGTAGAGGGGATCTCTGCCCAGGGGCTCCCCGAAACGGGGGCGAATTGGATTTTTCCTAACTGCCCTGTTTTCCATGACAAAATGGTTTCCCTTTTGGGAAAAAAATTTGGTCCCGTTTGGGGGAACAGGGGCACCGCTTTTTGGGGGAACCATCTTTGCCCGGAACCCCCCCCCTTCTTTTTCCCCCCCCCCCCCTCCCCGTCCCCCTTTAAACCCCCTCCTTTTGTCTAAAGTCCCCCTGCTCTATTTTGTTTTTACTTTTTCCCTTTTTAAAGTGGCGGGAAAAGTTTTTGATCTAGGGCTTAAAGAGAAACCCCAAAAAAGGGCCTTTTTCTAATTCGGAACCCCAAAAATTTTATTATTTCCGTTTGGTTTATTGCATATGAAAAAAAACCCCTGATTCACAAAAAAGGGGCCTTACACTTACTTTTTTTTTCTCGGGTGCCCAATTTGCACCTTGTTTTTTAACTTGGTTGTTTTTTGTCACAATAATTTGGAAAAATTTCCCCAATTTCCCCCTTTAAAAAAAAGAAAAAAGATTGTCCCCTGAGAAAAAAAAGAATTTTTTTAACCCCCGCCCCACAAATGTAAAAGGGCCAACCATTTGTTTTACCTCCTTAGAACGAAAGGACTAAACTCCCTGAGACATCCCAAGTCAAGTCACATTTTTGCTAAAGCCCGCCCTATTTCAAGTCTGCTTCTGCTGGGGAAGGGTTCCCTGTTTTCCCGAGTCTACACGGGCCGGGAGACAGTCCTATGAGCGAGCCCAACATCTGTTTGAAACAGTCCTATTTGCGAGTCAAACATTTTGCTGAGAAGTCCAAAATTGTGGAATCAACACCCTGCTGAGACGTCCTATGTCCCAACCCCAACATTTTGCTGAGACAGTCCTATGTGCAAGTCTACATCTGCTGAGACAGTCCTATGTGCAAGTCTACATCTGCTGAGACAGTCCTATGTGCGAGTCTACATCTGCTGAGACAGTCCTATGTGCGAGTCTACATCTGCTGAGACAGTCCTATGTGCAAGTCTACATCTGCTGAGACAGTCCTATGTGCAAGTCTGCATCTGCTGAGACAGTCCTATGTGCAAGTCTACATCTGCTGAGACAGTCCTATGTGCAAGTCTACACCTGCTGAGACAGTCCTATGTGCAAGTCTACATCTGCTGAGACAGTCCTATGTGCAAGTCTACATCTGCTGAGACAGTCCTATGTGCAAGTCTACATCTGCTGAGACAGTCCTATGTGCAAGTCTACATCTGCTGAGACAGTCCTATGTGCAAGTCTACATCTGCTGAGACAGTCCTATGTGCAAGTCTGCATTGGTAAACAGAGTCTCCCGGAATAAAAGGGAACCACCAGATAACACAGAGGTTTCAAGCCACAAACAGAGACTATCCAAAATTGTATCTATTGTGGTAATCTCATGATTTTAAGCAGTTGTCGTTAGCGAAAGGTTCGCCCTATCCCCTCGCCGCGGGGATAAATGTAGTTAAGGAATCCTGCGCGAAAGAAAGAAACATGCGAAAATAAATAAATAAAATAAAGGAAAAAGATGGGGGAAAGTATTGAGCCCGGCCCTCTGTGGTAAGCAGAGAGACTAAAGGAGGGGACACTGCAACACAGCTTTGTCCCGTGGTATTAAGGTCCCAAGGGAAAGATTAAAATGAGATCAAAGTCTCAAGGGGGGAACTGTTGTGGATGGGAACATTATATATGTGTGATCCTTTGTGTCTCCATTTTAATGTATTAGTTAGTATATACCTCACATACCTATGTACTACAGCATGTAAAAGCTGTCTGTATATCTCTTTCCACTAATATGTTAACATAATGGCCGCCTGTAGTAGTTTGTAGAGATCGTCGTGTAATCCAAGATGGCACCTCTTCAGAAGTTACTCCCTGTGTCCAAACATTCCTGAGCTGTGAGGAGGGGTCTGTAGATAAGGACATGCCAATAGACCCTCACAGCCAGGTACATGTGATGCTTCTTATCTACTAATTTGCAAAAGTATAAAAAGCTGCCATTTTGTGAATAAAGGCAGAAAGCACTTTCATAGCAGCAAGGCATGTTGTGATTTTTCTTTCTCGGTGCACCCTTTGCTATTTTTAAGCTAATTTGGACCCCCACCAGGACAGAATAGCCCCTTTGAGGCTACTTCTATTTCAAGGACATCTGCTCTATAGATAGTGGAGGCATCAGGACATCCGCTCTATAGATAGTGGAAACATCAGGACATCCGTCTTTAGATATGGAGAATTCGGACACCGCTCTATAGATAGTGGGACATGGGACATCAGCTCTATAGATAGTAGACACGGGACCCGCTCTAAGAAGGGGGAGACATCAGGACCCGCTCTAAATAGTGAAATAGGACATCCGCTCTATAATAGTGGAGATTTCAGACATCCCTCTATATAGTGGAGATATCAGGACATCCGCTCTATAGATAGGGGAGACATCAGACACCCCGCTCTATAGAAGGGGAGACATCAGGACATCTGCTCATAATAGTGGAGACTCAGACACCGCTCTAAGATGTGGAGACATCGGGAAAAACGCTCTATAGATTTTTGGAACATAAGGAATCTGCTCATTATAGTGGAGACAAAAAGGACACTGCTCTATAGATTGGGGGGGACATCAGGACACCTCCTATATTTTGGGAGACATCAACATCTGCCTATAGATGTGGGGACATCGGGGACATCCCCTTTTTTAAATAGTGGAGACACAGGAAAAACCGCTCAAAAGATAGTGGAACACAGGACATCGCTCTATAGTAGTGGAGACTCAGGACACCCGCTCTTAGATAGTGGAGAATCGGGACATCCGCTCATAGTAGGGAGAAAACAGGACATCCCCTATAATAGTGGGACATCAGGACACCCGCTTATAGATAGGGGGACATCAGGGACACCCCGCTTATAGATAGTGGGACATCAGACATCCCTCTATAGATAGTGGAGACACAACATCCGCTCTATAATAGTGGAGACATCGGACATCCGCTCTATAGATAGGGGACATAGGACACCGCTTATAGATATGGAGACATCAGGACATCCGCCTATAGATAGGGGGAACATCAACATCCCGCTCTATAGATAGGGAGGAAAGGGACTCTGCTCTATAAAGGGAACTCAGGAATCGCTTATAATATGGAGACATCGGGGAATCAGCTCTAAGATAGGGGGAGACATCAGGAACCCCTCTATAAAAGGGGAGACTAAGGACACCGCTCTATAGATATGGAAATCAGGACATCAGCTCAAAATATGGAAAGATCAGGACACCGCTCATAATAGTGGAGACTAAGGACATCTGTTAAGTTAGTGGGACTCGGGACATTGCTCTATAGAAAGTGGAGACATCAGGACATCAGCTCTATAGTATGGGGACATCGGACATCTGTTATAAAGTGGAGACATCGACATCCGTTAAGTTTATGGAGGCACAGGACACTGCTCTATAGATATGGGATATGGACAACCGCTCATAGATAGGGGAACATCAGGACATCCCTCTATAGATAGGGGGAGACATTAGGGCATCTGCTCTATAGATAGTGGAGACATCAATACATCTGCTCTATAGATTTCTCCGTCCGATGAGTCCGGGATCCTGGGTTTTCCTTTTCCCCATTTTCAGGTCTCGTATCTACAGAGGGGTTCTGGAATTTTTGGAAAAACCGGGGTCAGGGCACAGCCCCGGGTGCCCCGGAGCCTGTTCTAATCTGAAGACAGATTTACTGCTGTCAGTGGCCATTTTGGAGACTGTGGAGCTGAGGGTCACCTACCCCTGAACATAGGACACAGTGCCGCCCATCTGCCCTCCTGCCACAGATGGAGGATACCTGCATGGCAGAAGCCTATGGGCGACAGAAACTTCTAGGCGTTAGAGAGGGCGCTGTCCGGGAACATTGCGATAGATGCAGCGATTATGTGATTTGTCCTCAGACTCTCTGTCTTCTGTATAAGTAGGAAAACTCACGATATCCCACATGACAACCAACAAGACAGCCCATATAACAGTCCACAGAACAGTCCCCATGACAGCCGCACCATAATTGACATGACAGTTCATACAATAACCCACACGACAATCCACATGGAAAACCAAAAACATCCATAAAACAGTGCCCACACCACAGCCCACACCACAGCCCACACCACAGCCCACACCACAGTCCCCACCACAGCCCACACCACAGTCCACACCACAGTCCACACCACAGCCCACACCACAGCCCACACCACAGCCCACACCACAGCCCACACCACAGTCCACACCACAGCCCACACCACAGTCCACACCACAGCCCACACCACAGCCCACACCACAGTCCCCACGACAGCCCACACCACAGACCCCAGTCCAGCCACACCCCCCCACCCCCGCCCACACCACAGTCCACACCACAGCCCACACCACAGCCCACACCACAGTCCCCACCACAACCCACACCACAGTCCACACCACAGCCCACACCACAGCCCACACCACAGTCCACACCACAGTCCACACCACAGCCCACACCACAGTCCCCGCCCCCCCCCAACCGGCAACCCACCCACCCGCAGCCACGCCAATCCACACCACAGCCCACACCACAGCCCACACCACAGTCCACACCACAGTCCACACCACAGTCCACACCACAGCCCACACCACAGTCCACACCACAGTCCACACCACAGTCCACACCACAGTCCACACCACAGCCCACACCACAGTCCCCACCACAGTCCACACCACAGTCCACACCACAGTCCAAAAAACATGCCCCCCACAGTCCAAAAAAACAGTCACACCACATCCACGCCCAGTCCACCCCACATCCACACCGCATCCCCCCCACTCCACCCACAGCCCAACCCAAAAGCCCACACCAACAGCCACACCACTCCACCCACACCCCCACCCCCACACCACATCCAACTACGCCCACACCGCAGTCCACGTCCCACACTCAGGAGCCTAAACACTGAGTTCTTTATCTTAGATTTTAATTCATCCCAATAAAGAGAAGTCGCACCAATCACTCCAGATCCCAGAGTATCAAGGTCACAGCGCACCCCGGCGCGGTCTGCGGATCGGATCAGCGAGTGGCGCGTCCTGACGAGGAAGCTTCCAGCTCTCACTTTATTCTCTATTTTCGGATTGTAGGCAAATGTTTTAGTGAATGTACAGAGCAGAATGTGACCAATGTGCCTGGAGGGGTCACCCCCGCGGCTCCTGGGACATCAGCACCCACAGATATAACGGCTGCCAGCACCGGACCATCCCCAAATCTGACAGGTCTGTAACAACCTATCACTGCCATGCTGGAAATCTATGCATGAAATATAAAGCTCATGGTGGGGGTCCCTGGGGGCTGGGTGTAGTGGACACGTGGGTTATATAAGGCGCTGTGAGCTAATCTCCGCGGGGGCCGTGATGGACGGATACGGTGGGGGGGGGGGGGCTCATCGGGATTTCCCATGCACATTAGACGTGGTCCGCGCCTTCTTCCTTCTTCACATCTCCTCGACCTTAGACACAAAGCTCTGGATGTCGCGGGCCAGAAGTTCTGGTTCCTCAAAGGCAGCGAAGTGGCCCCCGCGGGGCATGTAGGTGTAGGAGACGATGTTGTAGAACTTCTGCTTGGCCCACACCCGGGGAGCGTGCGCCAACTCACAGGGGAATGCCGCAATGCCAGTGGGTACGTACACCCCAATCCTGAAACAAGAACCAGACCATGAAGAGCATCTGAGGGGCCACACAGGGCAGGGGCCCCACAATCCTCATCACACTGTACTATGTAATAGTGCCTCCCCCCCCCCCCCCCCTTAGTGTTGCCAATACTGGATGGGCAGCTTCTACCTCTAATTACATTGGTGATAAGCATTTGTCAGAAGTGAAAACCCCCAAGACCCACACCAATGCTGCAGCCCAGCCCCAAGGAACAGATCACCCCAAAACCCACAGTAATGCTGCAGCCCAGCCCCAAGGAACAGACCACCCCCAAACTCACAGTAATGCTGCAGGCCACCCCCAAAGAGCAGACCACCCCAAAACCCACAGCAATGCTGCAGCCCACCCCCAAGGAAAAGACCACCCCAAAACCCACAGCAATGCTGCAGCCCAGCCCCAAGGAACAGACCACCCCCAAACCCACAGTAATGCTGCAGGCCACCCCCAAAGAGCAGATCACCCCAAACCCACAGCAATGCTGCAGCCCACCCCCAAGGAACAGACCACCCCAAAACCCACAGCAATGCTGCAGCCCACCCCCAAGGAACAGACCACCCCAAAACCCACAGCAATGCTGCAGCCCACCCCCGAGGAACAGACCACCCCCAAACCCACAGCAATGCTGCAGCCCACCCCCAAGGAACAGACCACCCCAAACCCACAGCAATGCTGCAGCCCAACCCCAAGGAACAGACCACCCCAAAACCCACAGCAATGCTGCAGCCCACCCCTGAGGAACAGACCACCCCCAAACCCACAGCAATGCTGCATCCCACCCCCAAAGAGCAGATCACCCCAAAACCCACAGTAATGCTGCAGGTCACACCAAAGGAACAGACCAACCCAAAACCCACAGCAATGCTGCAGACCACCCCCAAACCCACACCAATGCTGCATCCCACCCCCAAAGAGCAGAGCACACCAAAACCCACAGACATGCTGCACGGCAAACCAAAGGAACAGACCAACCCAAAACCCACAGCAATGCTGCAGCCTACCCCCAAGGAACAGACCACCCCAAACCCACAGTAATGCTGCAGCCTACCCTCAAGGAACAAACCACCCCCAAACCCACACCAATGCTGCATCCCACCCCCCAGGAACAGACCCCCCCCAAACTCACGAAAATGCTGCACCCCAAACCCCCGGAAAACAGACCACCCCCAAAACCCACAGAATGGTGCATCCCGGGCCCCCAATTTGAACAAAACCACCCAAAAAAACCACGAAAAATTTGCTGCAGCCCCCCCCCTGAGGAACCAAACCCCCCCCAAAACCCACAGCAATGCGCAGCCCCCCCCCAAGGAAAAAGGCCAAACCCCAAAAAAAAACAGCAAGGGGTGCAGCCCACCCCAAAGGGGAAAAACCCACCCCCCAAACCCCCAGCAAGGGCTGCGGGCACCCAAAACCCCCCCAGGAAACCCAAACCCCCCCCCAAACCCACAGCAATGCTGCACCCACCCCGAGAAAAAAACCCCCCCCCAAAACCCCCCCAGCAATCCCGGGCAGCCCCCCCCCGAGGAACAGACCACCCCCAAAAAACCCACAGCAATGCTCCCACCCAAACCCCCCAAAGGGGAAAAACCCCCCCAACCCAAAAACCCAAACAGAAAATGCGGGCCAGCCCCCCCCCAAAGGAAAAAGACCACCCTCAAACCCACAGAAAATTTTGGGGCCCCCCCCCAAGGGAAAACCCAACCCCCAAACCCACAGCAATACTGCAGCCCACCCCCGAGGAACAGACAACCCCAAAAAAACCCACAGAAATTTTTGCAAAAAAACCCCCGGGGAACAGACCACCCCCAAAACCCCCACAGCAATGCTGAAAAGCCACCCCCAAGGACAAACCCCCCCCAAACCCACCCCAATGCGGCAGCCCCCCCCCCGAGGAACAGACCACCCCCAAAACCCACACAATCCCTGAAACCCCCACCCCCAAGGGACAGACCCCCCCCAAAACCCCAAAAGAAATTACTGCAGCCCCCCCCAGGAACAGAAAAACCCCAAAAAACCCACAAAAATGCGCAGCCCCCCCCCCCAAGGCCCCAAAACCCCCCCCAAACCCCCACGAAATCCCTTGAAGGCCCCCCCCCAAGGGGAAACGGGACCCCCCCCAAAAAAACCCACAGTAATGCGGGCAGCCCCCCCGAAGGGAAAACAACCACCCCAAAAACCCAGAGCAATGCTGCAGCCCACCCCAAAAAAATAGCCACCCCCAAAACCCCACGCAATGCTGCAGCCCAACCCCCAAAGGGGAAACAGATACCCCAAACCTACAGCAATACTGAAGCCCACCCCCGAGGAACAGACCACCTCCAAACCCACAGCAATCTGAAACCCCCCCCCCAAAGAAAACCGACCCCAAACCCACAGAAAGGGTTTCAGCCCCCCCCCAAAGGGGGAACAAACACCCCCCAAAAACCCAAAGCAATGCTCCCACCCCACCCCCAAGGGACAAACCACCCCCAAACCCACAGAAATTTCTGAAAGCCCCCCCCCGGGAGGAAACAGCCCACCCCCAAAACCCCAAACAGCAATGCGCAGCCCCCCCCCAAAGGGACAGACCACCCCCAAAAAACCCACAGAAAAGCTGCGGGCCCCCCCCCCGAGGAAAAAGGAAAACCCCCAAAAAAACCCACAGCAATGCTGCAGCCCCCCCCCAAAGGGAACAGGACCCCCCCAAACCCCACGCAATGTTTCAGCCCTTTCCCTGGGGAAAACCCCCCCCAAACCCCCAAAAGCAAGGGCTGCACCCCAACCCCCAAGGAACAGACCCCCCCCAAACCCACAGCAATCCTGAAGCCCACCCCCGAGGAACAGACCACCTCCAAACCCACAGAAATTTGTTTTGCAGCCCCCCCCCCAAAAGGGAATTAGCCCCCCCCCCCAAAACCCCACAGAAAATGGTGCAGCCCCCCCCCCAAAGGGAACAGACCCCCCCCAAAACCCAGGAAAAACCCTGCAGCCACCCCCCAGGAACAGACCCCCCCCCAAACCCACAGAAAATGCTGCACCCCACCCCTGGAACAAAACCCCCCCAAAAACCCACAGCAATCCCTGCAGCCCACCCCCAAAAAACAAAACCCATCCCCAACCCACAGCAAGGGTGTCGGGCCCCCCCCCTGGGGAAAACAAGACCTGCTTACCCCCCCTCAGTCAATTTTCAATTTTTACCTCTCTAGTACCCTGGCCCCAGCATTTGACCCAAACCCCAAATTTATACTTTAGGGTTTTTAATTTCAAAACTATTTTCAGGATCTCTGCTGGCGGGGACCCCCTAAAGGAAATTTCTTTTTTTATATACAGAGATGTATATCCCTGAAAGGGAATTAACCTTTTCCCCCAGCTGAAATTTTGTTTCAGTGTATCGATAGATGCACAACCCTTCTTTTGTCCTAATATTTTGTTAAAAATTTAAATCGGGTGCGGGGGGAAAAAGTTTCAGTGCAGAGTCCGGCTCACAAACGATTGTCTAAACTGCAAACAATTGTAACAAAACTTGCGGGCTAAAAATTGATTAGGACAGGGGGGGGTTTTCACTGACAAAAGCAAAAGATGCAAAAAGGGAAATTTAAAAAATACAAGCCCCCAAAAAAATAAAACAAAGCCTGAGCACACGGGGTCACTTGCATTTCCCAGACACGACCCAGGCCCAGGGGGGGCCCCTTTGGTTTTGGGGAAGAAAAAACCTTTTTTTCAATCCGGAAAAACCCATGTCCCACAGGGGGGGCCCCAACCCCGGTTTGGTTTTCCACCTTATTTGGGTTTGCCGGGGCCGCTTTTTTAGTTGCGCTTTGAAGTTTTCCTTTTGGGGAATCTCAGGGAAGAGCGATGGATCCCGAAACCCCAGTAATCACCCACATTGGAAAAAGAATCATAAAGGGGAGAATTTCCTGAGCGTAAGAGAGAACGTGGTATAAGGATTAGCAAAATCTCCCCCCGGGGCCCCCAGCCCCCATCTAAGATAGCCCTAAAAACAGAATCTTGGTTTATGTCTTAGGGCCCAGTCAAATCCAAGCTGCAAGTCAAAACTGTATTTGTTTTATTATGCCTTTTTCTCCTGCCCACCCCCGGGACTGCAGCCACAATTGTATTTTTAAATAAAATCCCTTTATGCTCCAGTCACATCCAGAGCTGCAGCCACAATTGTACTGTTATTTTATGCCTTATGCTCCTGTCACACCCAGAGCTGCAGCCACAATTGTACTTTTATAGTAGGGCCTTTTAAGTTCCATCAAAATCCAGACCCTGCAGCCCGTTCTAATGTTTTTTTTATGCCTTTTTGCTCCAGTACACCCGGGAGCTGCGCCACAATTTTATTTTTATATTTCCCTTTTATGCCCCAAGTCACTTCCAACCCGCAGCCAAATTGACGGTTTTTATTATTTTATGCCCCCAAACCACACCCAGAGCTGTACCCAAAAAATTAAATGCATTCCATTAGGACTTGTGCTCCAGTCACACCTAGACCTACAGTCACAATGCTGCGGTTTTATCAGGCCTTTTGCTCCATTCACACCCAGCGCTGTATTCATAATTCTGCATTTCTATTAGGTCTGGTGCTCCAGTCACCCCGGGCCCTCCCTTTTCAAAATTTGAAAACTGTTTTTTTTTATCCCTTAATGTTTCCGGGCCCAAAACCCGGGGCTGGATTCATAATTCTGCATTTTTTATCGGGCCCTTTTTCTCCGTCACACCCAAAAAAGGCGGGTTTCACAATTCGGGTGCCTCTTTTAGGTTTGGGGCCCCAAGTGAACATCCAGAGCTGCATTCTCAATTCTGCTGGCTGCCACTTGAAGGCCAGTAACTCTGCACCAACAATATAGCTAAAATCCCACAACCAGCTCTGTGCATTACATTGTGGCAGATGTAGCTTTATGTCCAACCTGATGCTACTTGGCATCGCCTCATGAAAACATCTCCCATACTGCAAATCCACCAGCAGGTCAGAGCACGGCAGAAGGCAGCAGAATTATAAGTGCAGCTCTGGATGTGACTGGAGTATAACAAATGTGGCAACAGCAAAATTTTGGCTGTAGCTCTGGATGTGACTGAAGCTTTAGACATGAGGTTACAGCAGAATTGTGCATACAGCTCCGCATGTGACTGGGGTATAAAACATGATGTACAGTAGAATTATGAATGCAGCTCTGGATCTCACTGAAGCATTAAATAGTAGGTAACAGCATGAGACATGATGTAGCAGTAGAATTTTGGATAAAGCTTTGTATGAGACATGATGTAGCAGCAGAATTTGGAATGCAGCTCTGGATATGACTGAAGCATTAGATATGAAGAAACAGAAGCCTTGTGAATGCAGCTCTGTATGTAACTGGAGTATGAGACATAAGGTAACAGCAGCCTTATGAATACAGCTCTGGATGTGACAGAAATTTTAGAGAAGAGATTAAGGCAGAATACACAGCTTTGTATGTGAATGGGGTATGAGACGTGATGCAGCAGCAGAATTTATGAATGCAGCTCTGGATGTGACTGATTCAATAGAGATCACATAAAAGCATAATTGAGGATACAGCTCTGTATGTGACTGGGGTATAAGACATGATGCAGCAGCAGAATTTATGAATGCAGCTCTGGATGTGACTGATGCATTAAATATTAGGTAACAGCATGAGACATGATGTAGCAGCAGAATTTGGAATGCAGCTCTGGATATGACTAAAGCACTAAAGCATTAGATATGAGGAAACAGCAGCCTTGTCAATACAACTCTGGATGTGACTAAAGCATTAGACATGATAAAAAAAAAGCAGAATTATGAATTCAGCTCTGCAGTCCCAGAATCTGCACTGGGCAGTAAAGCAGAGGATGTGCAGTTTCTCCATTTATGTATGGAGATTTGGGGGTTGGGATTTCATGGCCCTGGACAGACAAACATCTATGTGCTGTGTCCTCCTGATGCCACCAGCGTCTGTGACCATCAGTCTCCTCCTGTGTCCGCGGCTGTAGACACTGATAAGCTATGGCTTCACCTCGCACCTGTCCAGCCCGCCGTCCTCTAGTTCCCGAAAAGAGTTGTCCGTCCACGTGGAGAACTTCTCTAGGATGTAGGCAGCGAGTCCGGCAGGAGAGTCATTCAGCGCAGATCCTATGAGACAAGGGGGGAGGTGGCGTTAGAGGCATCGGGGTCCTACAGGTCTCATGTTGCTCCATAAATCAATGCCTGGAACTATAATAACCCCTCTCCATTTTCACTTCACAGATGCAGCTTGTCTCTAGACCTGGACATTAAACCCAACAGCACCAATGGGTCCCCCTAAGTGTGCCCCAAAACTTCAGCCACGATTATCGGTGACCATTCCAGTCCACCACCAAGTCATACCCAACAGCAATTGAGGCATCCCCCATAACTATGCCCCCAAACTTTAGCCACAATTATTGCTGACCATTCCAGTCCACCACCAACCTAAACCCAACGGCACCTAATGGGTCTCCCCTAAGTGTGCTCCAAAACTTCAGCCACGATTACTGATGGCCAATCCAGTCCACCACCAACCCAAAATCAACAGTAACCCAATGGGTCCACCATAAGTGTTCAGCAATTATCATGACCAATTCAGTTCACCACCAAGCCAAGCCCAGCAGTAATTGAGGGGTTCCCCATAATTGCACCCAAAAACTTCAGCCACAATTATCGCTGACCATTCCAGTCCACCACCAACCAAAACCCAACAGTAATCGAGGGGTTCCCCATAATTGCACCCCAAAACTTCAGCCACAATTATCGCTGACCATTCCAGTCCACCACCAAAGCAAACTCAACAGCACCCAATGGGTCTACCATAAATGTGCCCCAAAACTTCAGCCATGATTATTGCGGACCATTCCAGCCCACCACCAACCCAAACTCAACAGCACCCAATGGGTCTACCATAAATGTGCCCCAAAACTTCAGCCATGATTATCGCGGACCATTCCAGCCCACCACCAACCCAAACTCAACAGCACCCAATGGGTCTACCATAAATGTGTCCCAAAACTTCAGTGATTATCGTGGACCATCCCAGTCCACCACCAACCCAAACCCAACAGTAACTCAATGAGTCCATCACAAATGTGCCCCAAAGCTTCAGCCATGATTAGCAATGACCGTCCCAGTCCACCACCAAACCAAACTCAACAGCACCCAATGGGTCTATCATAAATGTGCCCCAAAACTTCAGCCACGACTATAGTGGACCAAATACAGTCCACCACCAACCCAAACTCAACAGTAACTCAATGATTACACCATAAGTGTGCACTAAAGCTTCAGCCATGATTAAACCATTCCAGTCCACCATCAAGCCAAACCCAACTACAATCGAGGGGTTCCCCATAATTGCACCCCAAAACTTCAGCCACAATTATCGCTGACCATTCCAGTCCACCACCAACTCAACAGAACCCCATGGGTCCACCTTAAATGTGCCCCAAAACTTCAGCCACGATTATCATGGACCTTTCCAGTCCACCACCAACCCAAACTCAACAGCACCCAATGGGTCTACCATAAATGTGCCCCAAAACTTCAGCCATGATTATCGCTGACCATCGCAGTCTTTGGTTCGCACCTACGGTGTCCGGTTTGGTGGCCTGTATGTGTAAGTATCCAGACTCTCGCATAATTCGGTAAACATTCTTCTCCATATAGGGGTAAAGGCGCCTGACATCTTCTCTGGTCAGTCCCACCAACCAGGGCAGGAATCGGCCGATCACAAGAGACTTCAGCCTGCCCAGTCCTCCAGTTGGAAGCATCACAAAGTTCAGATGGAGACCTTTCACTGACCTACAGGAAGAGCGAGACATGGACCACGGATGAACTACAACCCCCAGTGAGACACATCCATATAGGTGACCTCATTGGGGCGGGCACCATGCAGGATAGCGGGCACTTACTCCGGCTTCATCTGAGATAGGAGACAGGTGATTCTGCTGCCCCAATCACCCCCCTGGAGGTAAAACTGACTGAACCCAAGTCTCAGCATCAACTTGTAGAAGATCCGGGCGGCAGCGACTGCATTAAAACCTGAATATGAGGAGAACAAAGGGTTAATCCGAGAGCAGAAAAACAAAATGTCTGCAACAACGGTGACAACCCCCACCCTGGAACACCCTCAGAGTCTGACATGGACCGTTCATCGGAGACTACTCCCATCATTGTCCTGTGGAGTCCACTACTCACCTGTCAGCACTACCCCCATCATTGTCCTATGGACTCCACTACTCACCTGTCAGGACTACCCCATCATTGTCCTATGGACTCCACTACTCACCTGTCAGGACTACCCCATCATTGTACTGGGGAATCCATTACTCGCCTTTCAGCACTACCCCCATCATTGTACTGTGGACTATACCACTCACTTGTCAGCACTACACCCATCATTGTCCTGTGGACTCTACTACTCACCTGTCAGCATTAATCCCATCATTGTCCTGTGGACTCCACTACTCACCTGTCAGCACTACCCCCATCATTGTCCTGTGGGCTCCACTACTCACCTGTCAACACTACCACTATCATTGTAATGTGGACTCCACTACTCACCTGTCAGCACTACCCCCATCATTGCCCTGTGGACTCCACTACTCACCTGTCAGGACTACCCCCATAATTGTCCTGTGGTCTCCACTACTCACCTGTCACCACTACCCCCATCATTGTCCTGTGGACTTCACTACTCACCTGACAGCATTACCCCCATCATTGTATTGTGGACTCCACTACTCACCTGTCAGTACTACCCCCATCATTGTCCTGTGGACTCAAATACTCACCTGTCAGCACTACCCCCATCACTGTCCTGTGGAATCCACTACTCACCTGTCAGCACTACCCCCATCATTGTCCTGTGGACCCCACTACTCACCTGTCAGGATTACCCCCAGCATTGTCCTGTGGACTCCACTACTCACCTGTCACCAATTCCCCCACCATTGTCCTGTGGACTACACTACTCACCTGTCAGCACTACCCCCATCATTGTCCTGTGGACTCCACTACTCACCTGTCAGCACTACCCCCATCATTGTCCTGTGGACCCCACTACTCACCTGTCAGGACTACCCCCATCATTGTCCTGTGGACTCCACTACTCACCTGTCAGCGCTACCCCCATCATTGTCCTGTGGACTCCACTACTCACCTGTCAGCACTACCCCCATCATTGTCCTGTGGACTCCACTACTCAACTGTCAGGACTACCCCCATCATTGCCATGTGGACTTCACTACTCACCTGTCAGGATTACCCCCATCATTGCCCTGTGGACCCCACTACTCACCTGTCAGCACTACCCCCATCATTGCCCTGTGGACTCCACTACTCACCTGTCAGGACTACCACATCATTGTCCTGTGGACCCCACTACTCACCTGTCAGCACTACACACATCATTGCCCTGTGGACTCCACTACTCACCTGTCAGCGCTACCCCCATCATTGCCCTGTGGACTCCACTACTCACCTGTCAGCGCTACCCCCATCATTGCCCTGTGGACTCCACAACTCACCTGTCAGCACAACCCCCATCATTGCCCTGTGGACTCCACTACTCACCTGTCAGTCCTACCCCCATCATTGCACTGTGGAGTTCAGTACCTGTCAGCACCACCCCCATCATTTTCCTGTGGACTCCACTACTCACCTGTCAGCACTACCCCCATCATTGTCCTGTGGACTCCACTACTCACCGTCAGGACTACCCCCATCATTGTCCTGTGGACTCCACTACTCACCTGTCAGCACTACCCCCATCATTGTCCTGTGGACTCCACTACTCACCGGTCAGCATTACCCCCATCATTGCCCTGTGGACTCCACTACTCACCTGCCAGCACTAACCCTATCATTGTCCTGTGGACCCCACTACTCACCTGTCAGGACTACCCCCATCATTGCCTGTGGACTCCACTACTCACCTGTCAGCACTACCCCCATCATTGCCTGTGGACTCCACTACTCACCTGTCAGCACTACCCCCATCATTGCCCTGTGGACTCCACTACTCACCTGTCAGGACTACCCCCATAATTGTCCTGTGGGCTCCACTACTCACCTGTCAGCACTACCCCCATCATTGCCTGTGGACTGCACTACTCACCTGTCAGCATTACCCCCATCATTGTATTGTGGACTCCACTACTCACCTGTCAGGACTACCCCCATCATTGTCCTGTGGACTCAAATACTCACCTGTCAGCACTACCCCCATCACTGTCCTGTGGAATCCACTACTCACCTGTCAGCACTACCCCCATCATTGTCCTGTGGACCCCACTACTCACCTGTCAGGATTACCCCCATCATTGTCCTGTGGACCCCACTACTCACCTGTCAGCACTACCCCCATCATTGCCTGTGGACTACACTACTCACCTGTCAGCACTAAACCCATCATTGTCCAGTGGACTCCACTACTCACCTGTCAGCACTACCCCCATCATTGTCCTGTGGACCCCACTACTCACCTGTCAGGATTACCCCCATCATTGTCCTGTGGACTCCACTACTCACCTGTCAGCACTACCCCCATCATTGTCCTGTGGACCCCACTACTCACCTGTCAGGACTACCCCCATCATTGTCCTGTGGACTCCACTACTCAACTGTCAGGACTACCCCCATCATTGCCCTGTGGACCCCACTACTCACCTGTCAGCACTACCCCCATCATTGCCCTGTGGACTCCACTACTCACCTGTCAGGACTACCACATCATTGTCCTGTGGACCCCACTACTCACCTGTCAGCACCACCCCCATCATTGCCCTGTGGACTCCACTACTCACCTGTCAGCACTACCCCCATCATTGCCCTGTGGACTCCACTACTCACCTGTCAGCGCTACCCCCATCATTGCCCTGTGGACTCCACAACTCACCTGTCAGCACCACCCCCATCATTGCCCTGTGGACGCCACTACTCACCTGTCAGTCCTACCCCCATCATTGCACTGTGGAGTTCAGTACCTGTCAGCACCACCCCCATCATTTTCCTGTGGACTCCACTACTCACCTGTCAGCACTACCCCCATCATTGTCCTGTGGACTCCACTACTCACCTGTCAGGACTACCCCCATCATTGTCTTGTGGACTCCACTACTCACCTGTCAGCACTACCCCCATCATTGTCCTGTGGACTCCACTACTCACCTGTCAGCATTACCCCCATCATTGCCCTGTGGACTCCACTACTCACCTGCCAGCACTAACCCTATCATTGTCCTGTGGACCCCACTACTCACCTGTCAGGACTACCCCCATCATTGCCATGTGGACTCCACTACTCACCTGTCAGGACTACCCCCATCATTGCCTGTGGACTCCACTACTCACCTGTCAGTACTACCCCCATCATTGTCCTGTGGACTCCACTACTCACCTGTCAGCATTACCCCCATCATTGTCCTGTGGACTCCACTACTCACCTGTCAGGATTACCCCCATCATTGCCTGTGGACCCCACTACTCACCTGTCAGCACTACCCCCATCACTGTCCTGTGGAATCCACTACTCACCTGTCAGCACTACCCCCATCACTGTCCTGTGGACCCCACTACTCACCTGTAAGTACTACCCCCATCATTGTCCTGTGGACCCCACTACTCACCTGTCAGCACTACCCCCATCATTGTCCTGTGGACCCCACTACTCACCTGTCAGCACTACCCCCATCATTGTCCTGTGGACCCCACTACTCACCTGTCAGGATTACCCCCATCATTGCCCTGTGGACTCCACTACTCACCTGTCAGCACTACCCCCATCATTGCCCTGTGGAATCCACTACTCACCTGTCAGCGCTACCCCCATCATTGCCCTGTGGAGTTCAGCACCTGTCAGCACCACCCCCATCATTGTCCTGTGGACTCCACTACTCACCTGTCAGCACTACCCCCATCATTGCCCTGTGGACTCCACTACTCACCTGTCAGCACTACCCCCATCATTGTCCTGTGGACTCCACTACTTACCTGTCAGCGCTACCCCCATCATTGTCCTGAGGACTCCACTACTCACCTGTCAGCACTACCCCCATCATTGTCCTGTGGACTCCACTACTCACCTGTCAGCACTACCCCCATCATTGCCTGAGGAGTTCACTACTCATCTGTCAGCACTACCCCCATCATTGTCCTGTGGACTCCACAACTCACCTGTCATCACTACACCCATCATTGTCCTGTGGACTCCACTACTCACCTGTCAGTACTACCCCCATCATTGTCCTGTGGACTCCACTACTCACCTGTCAGCACTACCCCCATCATTGTCCTGTGGACTCCACTACTCACCTGTCAGGATTACCCCCATCATTGCCCTGTGGACTCCACTACTCACCTGTCAGCACCACCCCCATCATTGCCCTGTGGACCCCACTACTCACCTGTCAGCACTACCCCCATCATTGTCCTGTGGAATCCACTACTCACCTGTCAGCACTACCCCCATCATTGCCTGTGGACTCCACTACTCACCTGTCAGCACTACCCCTATCATTGTCCTGTGGACACCACTACTCACCTGTCAGCACTACACCCATCATTGTCCTGTGGACTCCACTACTCACCTGTCAGTACTACACACATCATTGTCCTGTGGACTCCACTACTCACCTGTCTGTACTACCCCACTCATTGTGCTGTGGACTCCACTACTCACCTGTCAGTACTACCCATATCATTGTCCTGTGGACTCCACAACTCACCTGTCAGCACCACCCCCATCATTGCCCTGTGGACCCCACTACTCACCTGTCAGCACTACCACCATCATTGTCCTGTGGACTCCACTACTCACCTGTCAGCACTACCCCCATCATTGCCTGAGGAGTTCACTACTCATCTGTCAGCACTACCCCCATCATTGCCCTATGGACCCCACTACTCACCTGTCAGCACTATCCCCATCATTGTCCTGTGAACTCCACAACTCACCTGTCAGCACTACCCCCATCATTGCCCTATGGACCCCACTACTCACCTGTCAGCACTACACCCATCATTGTCCTGTGGACTCCACTACTCACCTGTCACCACTACCCCCACCATTGGCCTTTGGACTCCACTACTCACCTGTCAGCACTACACCCATCATTGTCCTGTGGACTCCACTACTCACCTGTCAGGATTACCCCCATCATTGCCTGTGGACTCCACTACTCACCTGTCAGTACTACACACATCATTGTCCTGTGGACTCCACAACTCACCTGTCAGCACCACCCCCATCATTGCCCTGTGGACCCCACTACTCACCTGTCTTAGACGAGGCTTCAGAGAAGCCGTATCCCGGGATAGAAGGGCAGACGACCTCAAAGACGATGTTTGGATCCAGCCCATGATTCCCGGGATCTGTCAGGAGCGGGAGGATCCGATAGAACTCGTAGAAGGACCCGGGCCACCCATGGACCATGAGGAGGGGAAGGAGCTTCTGTCCGGGGCGCAGACGTGACGGCTTCACCTGGATGAAATGGACGTCCAGACCTGCGGGGGGAGAGAGAGAGATGACGGGCGAGGCCTCCAGACACGGGCGCCCACCCAGACGGGGTCTCCAGACATGGGCGCCCACCCAGACGGGGCCTCCAGACACAGGTGCCCACCCAGACGGGGCCTCCAGACACAGGTGCCCACACAGACGGGGCCTCCAGACACAGGTGCCCACCCATACACAGACGGGGCCTCCAGACACTGGTGCCCACCCATACACAGACGCCCACCCAGACGGGGCCTCCAGACACAGACGCCCACCCAGACGGGGCCTCCAGACACAGGTGCCCACACAGACGGGGCCTCCAGACACAGGTGCCCACCCATACACAGACGGGGCCTCCAGACACAGGTGCCCACCCATACACAGACGCCCACCCAGACGGGGCCTCCAGACACAGACGCCCACCCAGACGGGGCCTCCAGACACCGGTGCCCACCCAGACGGGGCCTCCAGACACAGGTGCCCACCCAGACGGGGCCTCCAGACACAGGTGCCCACCCATACACAGACGCCCACCCAGACGGGGCCTCCAGAAATGGGCGCTGACCCAGACGGGGCCCCCAGACACGAGCGCCACCCCGATGGGGCACCCACCCAGACGGGGCCACCAGACAGAGACACCCACCCAGACGGGAGCCTCCAGACATGGTGCCCACCCATACACAGACGCCCACCCCGACGGCGCCCCCAGACACAGGTGCCCACCCATACACAGACGCCCACCCAGACGGGGCCCCCAGACACGGGCGCCCACCCAGTCGGGGCCACCAGACACAGACGCCCACACAGACGGGGCCTCCACACCGGGGCGCCCACCCAGAGGGGGCCTCCAGACACAGAAACCCACCCAGACGGGGCCTCCAGACAAAGAAACCCACCCAGACGGGGTCCTCCAGACAAAGAAACCCACCCAGACGGGGTCCTCCAGACACAGACGCCCACCCAGATGGGGCCTCCAGACACAGAAACCCACCTAGACATGGCCTCCAGACACAAGCACTGCTGCTCTCCACCCAGACATGGCCCACAGACGCCCACCCCGACGGGGCCTCCAGACGCACACCCATACGGGGCCTCCAAACACAGACGCCCACCCAGACGGGGCCTCCAGACCGGGGTGCCCACCCAGACGGGGCCTCCAGAGACACACGCCCACCAAGATGGGGCCCCCAGACACAGACGCCCACCACGGCGAGGCCCCCAGACACAAACACCCACCCAGACGGTGCCTCCAGACACGGGTGCCCACCGAGGCGAGGCCTCCGGACACGGGCGCCCACCCAGATGGGGTCCCCAGACACAGACACCCACCCAGATGGGGCCTCCAGACACGAGCGCCCACCCAGACGGGGCCTCCAGACACGATCGTCCACCCTGATGGGGCCCCCAGATGCGGGCGTCCACCCAGACGGGGCCCCAGGGCCCCCCACAGGCGCCCCCCAGGCGGGCCTCCAAAAAAGGGCGCCCACCCAGACGGGGCCCCCAGACACGGGCGCCCAACCAGACGGGGCCTCCAGACACAGACCCCACCCAGACGGGGCCCCAACACAGACGCCCACACAGACGGGGCCCACAGACACGGACGCGGCTGCTCTCCACCTAGACGGGGCCCCCAGACACACACGCCCACCCAGACGGGGTCTACAGACAAAGACGCCCCCCCCCGCGGGGCTCCAACAGGGCGCCAACCCAACGGGGCCCCCAACCGGGCCCCACCCAGACGGGCCTCCAACCAGCCCCCCCAGAGGGGGCCTCCAACAAAGACGCCCCCCCAGACGGGGCCTCCAACCAGACCCCCCACACAGAGGGGGCCCCAGACACAACGCGGCGCTTCCCCTAGAGGGGCCCCCAGAAAAACGCCCCCCAGACGGGGTCTACAGACACAGACGCCCACCCAACGGAGCTCCAGACAGGGGCCCCCAAACCCAACAGGGCCCCCAACAGGGGCGCCCACAAAGAGGGGGGCCCCAGACACAGACCCCCACCCGAGGGGGCCCACAGACAAAACGCATGCTCTCCACCGAAGGGGCCTCCACCGGGGCGCCCACCCAATGGGCCTCCAACAGGGGCACCCACCCCAGGGGGGGGGCCCCCAGACACTGACCCCACCCAATGGGCCCTTTCCAAATTTGGGCGCCTCCCCAGAGGGGTTTTCCACAGACAGGGGCGCCCCCCCAGGGAGGGTTCAAGACACGGGCGCCCACCCAGGGGGGCCCCTCCAGACAGGGGCCCCCCACCCGGGGGGGTCTCCAGACACGGGGCCCACCCAGGGGGGGGTCCCCAGACACGGGGCCCACCCGGGCGGGGGTCTCCAACAGGGCCCCCACCCAGGGGGGGCCTCCAGACACAGACGCCCACCCGACGGGGCCTCCAGACACAGACGCCCACCCAGACACAGACGCCCACCCAGACGGGACCTCCAGAAACGGGCACACCCAGACGGGGCCTCCAGACACAGGCGCCCACCCAGGAGAGGCCTCCAGACACGGGCACCCACCCAGACGGGGCCCCCAGACAAGGGCGCTCACCCAGACGGGGCCTCCAGACACAGACGCCCACCCAGACGGGGCCCACAGAAACGGACGCAGCAGCACTCCACCCCGACGGGGCCTCCAGACACAGACACCCACCCAGACCGGGCCTCCAGACACGGGCGCCCACCCAGAAGGGACCTCCAGACACAGACACCCACCCAGACGAGGCCCCGGGACACAGATGCCCACCCAGACGGGGCCCACAGACACGGACACAGCTGCTCTCCACCCAGACGGGGCCTCCAGACACGGGCGCCCACCCAGATGGGGCCTCCAGACACGGGCACCCACCCAGGCGGGGCCACCAGACACTGACACCCACCCAGAGGGGACCTCCAGACATGGGCGCTCACCCAGACGGGTTCCACAGACACGGGCGCCCTCCCCGGCGTGGCTTCAAGACACGGGCGCCCACCCAGCCGGGGTCTCCAGACACGGGCGCCCACCCAGGCGGGGCCACCAGACACGGGCGCCCACCCAGGCGGGGTCTCCAGACACGGGCGCCCACCCAGGCGGGGTCTCCAGACACGGGCACCCACCCAGGCGGGGCCTCCAGACACAGACGCCCACCCAGACGGGACCTCCAGACACAGACGCCCACCCAGACGGGGCCTCCAGACACAGACGCCCACCCAGACACAGACGCCCACCCAGTCGAGCCCTCCAGACATGGGTGCCCACCCAGACGGGGCCTCCAGACACGGGCGCCCACCCAGACGGGGCCTCCAGACACGGGCGCCCACCCAGACGGGGCCTCCAGACACAGACGCCCACCACGCCGGGGCCTCCAGACACTGGCGCCCACCTAGACGAGGCCCCGGGACACTGACGCCCATCCAGACGGGGCCTCCAGACACAGACACCCACCCAGACGGGGCCGCCAGACACAGACGCCCACCCAGACGGGGCCCCCAGACACAGACGCCCACCCAGACGGGTCCTCCAGACACAGACGCCCACCCAGACGGGGCCCCCAGACACATAAGCCCACCCAGACGGGGCCCCCAGACACAGACACCCGCCCAGACGGGGACCCCAGACACAGACACCCGCCCAGACGGGGCCTCCAGACACAGACGCCCACCCAGACACAGACGCCCACCCAGACGGCACTCCAGACACAGACACCCACCAAGACGGGCCACCAGACACAGACGCCCACCGCGACGAGGCCCCCAGAGACCGACGCACAACACGACGGGGCACCAGACACAGACGCCCACCCAGACGGGGCCCACTGACAATGGCGCGGCTGCTCTCCACCTAGACGGGGCCTCCAGACACAGACGCCCACCCAGACGGGGCCACCAGACACAGACACCCACCCAGACGGGGCCCACAGACACGGGCGCAGCTGCTCTCCACCTAGACGGGGCCTCCAGACACAGACGCCAACCCAGCCGGGGCCTCCAGACAGGGGCGCCCACCTAGACGAGGCCCCGGGACACTGACGCCCATCCAGAAGGGGCCTCCAGACACAGATGCCCACCCAGACGGGGCCCCCAGACACAGACACCCGCCCAGACGGGGACCCCAGACACAGACACCCGCCCAGACGGGGCCTCCAGACACAGACGCCCACCCAGACGGCACTCCAGACACAGACACCCACCAAGACGGGCCTCCAGACACAGACGCCCACCGAGACGGGGCCCCCAGACACAGACGCCCACCCAGACGGGGCTCCAGACACAGCCGCCCACCCAGACGGGGCCCACAGACAATGGCGCGGCTGCTCTCCACCTAGACGGGGCCTCCAGACACAGACGCCCACCCAGACGGGGCCTCCAGACACAGACACCCACCCAGACGGGGCCCACAGACACGGGCGCGGCTGCTCTCCACCTAGACGGGGCCTCCAGACACAGACGCCCACCCAGCCGGGGCCTCCAGACAGGGGAGCCCACCGAGACGGGGCCCCCGGACACTGACGCCCAACCAGAAGGGGCCTCCAGACACAGACGCCCACCCAGACGGGGCCTCCAGACACAGACTCCCACCCAGATGGGGCCTCCAGACACAGACGCGCACCCAGACGGGGCCTCCAGACAGGGCGCCCACCTAGACAAGGCCCCGGGACACTGACGCCCATCCAGAAGGGTCCTCCAGACACAGACGCGCACCCAGACGGGGCAGCCAGACACAGACGCGCACCCAGACGGGGCCTCCAGACACAGACGCCCACCCTGACGGGGCCTCCAGACACAGACGCCCACCCAGACGGGGCCTCCAGACACAGACGCCCACCCAGACGGGGCCTCCAGACACGGGCGACCACCCAGACGGGGCCCCGAGACACAGGCGACCACCCAGACGGGGCCTCCAGACAAAGGCGCCCACCCAGACGGGGCCTCCAGACACGGGCACCCATCCAGACGGGGCCTCCAGACACAGACGCCCACACAGACGGGGCCCACAGACACGGACGCGGCTGCTCTCCACCTAGACGGGGCCTCCAGACACAGACGCCCACCCAGACGGGGCCTACAGACAAAGACGCCCACCCAGACGGGGCCCACAGACACGGGCGCAGCTGCTCTCCACCTAGACGGGGCCTCCAGACACAGCCGCCCACCCAGACGGGGCCTCCAGACAGGAGCGCCCACCTAGACGAGGCCCCGGGACACTGACGCCCATCCAGAAGGGGCCTCCAGACACAGACACCCACCCAGACGGGGCCTCCAGACACAGACTCCCACCCAGATGGGGCCTCCAGACACAGACGCCCACCCAGACGGGGCCTCCAGACACAGACTCCCACCCTGTTGGGGCCTCCAGACACTGACGCCCACCCAGACGGGGCCTCCAGACAGCGACGCCCACCTAGACGAGGCCCCGGGACACTGACGCCCATCCAGACGGGGCCTCCAGACACAGACCCCCCCCCACACGGGGCCGCCAGACACAGACCCCCACCCAGACGGGGCCACCAGACACAGACGCCCACCCTTACTGGGCCTCAGACACAGACGCCCACCCAGACGGGGCCTCCAGACACCAGCGCCCACCCAGTCAAAGATGCCCACCCAGACGGGGCTTCCAGACACAGACGCCCACCCAGAAGGGGCCTCCAGACAAAGAAACCCACCCAGACGGGGCCTCCAGACACAGACGCCCATCCAGATGGGGCCTTCAGACACGGGCGCCCACCCAGACCCAGACGCCAACCCAGACGGGGCCTCCAGACACAGACACCCACCAAGACGGGCCTCCAGACACAGACGCCCACCGAGACGGGGCCCCCAGACACAGACGCCCACCCAGACGGGGCTCCAGACACAGACGCCCACCCAGACGGGGCCCCCAGACACAGACGTCCACCCAGACGGGGCCCCCAGACACGGGCACCCACCCAGACGGGCCCACAGACGCCCACCCAGACGGGGCCCACAGACACGGGCGCGGCTGCTTTCCACCTAGACGGGGCTTCCAGACACAGATGCCAACCCAAGAGCTTCTCTACCTTCTATGGTCGTCTTGAAGTGCGGATACTGGTTGAGGGTCTTCACCTGCTGCTTCCAGTCGTATCGGTTCCTCCAGTAAGAAACCACCGTCCGCAGGCGAGAGGAGTTAAAGCCGTAGAGGAATCTGGAATCTTCTAGAGGAGAGAAGAACCTGGTGGCATCCAGACGTCTGTGCAGATCCTGGAGAGACGAGCAAAACATCTGTGCCTGATCCCTACAGATCCCTACATCCAACCCCTACAGATCCCTACATTCAATCCCTGCATCTGACCCCTGCCGATCCCTACATCCAACCCCTACAGATCCCTACATCCAATCCCTGCATCTGACCCCTGCCGATCCCTGCATCCGACCTCTGCTGATCCCTGCATCCAACCCCTACAGATCCCTACAGATCCCTACATCCAACCCCTCCCGTTCCCTACATCCGACCCTGCCGATCCCTGCATCCGACCCCCACCGATCCCTGAATCCGACCCCTACAGATCCCTACATCCGACCCCTGCCGATCCCTACATCCGAGCCCTACAGATCCCTACATCCGACCCTGCCGGTCCCAGCATCCGCTCCCGGCAGCCGACCCCTACAGATCCCTACATCCGATCCCTGCATCCGATCCCTGAATCCAACCCCTACAGATCCCTACATCCGACCCTGCCGATCCCTACATCTGTTACTTGCCGATCCCTACATCCGACCCGGCCAATTCCTGCATCCGTCCCCTGCTGATCCCTGCATCCGACCCCTACAGATCCCTACATCTGATCCCTACATCTGACCCCTACAGATCCCTGCATCCGACCCCTACAGATCCCTACATCTGACCCCTACAGATCCCTACATCCGACCCATACAGATCCCTACATCTGATCCCTACATCCAACCCCTACAGATCCCTCCATCCGATCCCTACCTCCGACCCATACCGACCCCTACCTCTTATCCCTCCTTCCTACCCCTTCATATTCCGACATCTGATCCCTACATCCGACCCCTACAGATCCCTACATCTGATCCCTACATCCGACCCATACAGATCCCTACATCTGATCCCATACAGATCCCTACATCTGATCCCATACAGATCCCTACATCTGATCCCTACATCCGACCCCTACAGATCCCTACATCCACCTCACTCATCCATCCTTCTATAACTGGCTCTATACTCCAGCAGTGCTGCCAAAACATCTGTACAGCCGTTCCCTACAGATCCCTACAGATTCCTTCATCCACCTCACTCATCCATTATGTCCCCCACACTCAGGGACCTCTTAGGGTCTGGAGCCCGGGGTCCCCCCATATCTCAGCGCTGTTAGTTACCCCACACTCAGGAACCTCTTAGGGTCTGGAGCCCGGGGTCCCCCCATATCTCAGCACTGTTAGAGTTACCTCACACTCAGGGACCTCTTAGGGTCTGGAGCCCGGGGTCCCCCCATCTCGCTGCACTGTTAGAGGTACCGCACACTCAGGGACCTCTTAGGGTCTGGAGCCCGGGGTCCCCCCATATCTCAGCACTGTTAGAGTTACCTCACACTCGGGGACCTCTTAGGGTCTGGAGCCCGGGGTCCCCCCATATCTCAGTGATGTTAGAGTTACCCCACTCTCAGGGACCTCTTAGGGTCTGGAGCCCGGGGTCCCCCCATATCTCAGTGATGTTAGAGTTACCCCACACTCAGGGACCTGATAGGGTCTGGAGCCCGGGGTCCCCCCATATCTCAGGGATGTTAGAGTTACCCCACACACAGGGACCTCTTAGGGTCTGGAGCCCGGGGACCCCCCATAGCACAGTGATGTTAGAGTTACCCCACACTCAGGGACCTGATAGGGTCTGGAGCCCGGGGTCCCCCCATATCTCAGTGATGTTAGAGTTACCCCACACACAGGGACCTCTTAGGGTCTGGAGCCCGGGGTCCCCCCATATCTCAGCGCTGTTAGAGTTACCCCACTCTCAGGGACCTCTTAGGGTCTGGAGCCGGGGTCCCCCCATATCTCAGCACTGTTTGTGTTACCCCACACTCAGGGACCTCTTAGGGTCTGGAGCCGGGGTCCCCCCATAACTCAGCACTGTTAGATTTACCCCACACACAGGGACCGCTTAAGGTCAGGAGCCCCGGGTCCCCCCATATCTCAGCGCTGTTAGAGTTACCGCACACTCAGGGACCTCTTAGGGTCTGGAGCCCGGGGTCCCCCCATATCTCAGCTCTGTTAGAGTTACCCCACACTCAGGGACCTCTTAGGGTCTGGAGCCCGGGGTCCCCCCATATCTCAGCGCTGTTAGTTACCCCACACTCAGGAACCTCTTAGGGTCTGGAGCCCGGGGTCCCCCCATATCTCAGCGCTGTTAGAGTTACCCCACACACAGGGACCTCTTAGGGTCTGGAGCCCGGGTCCCCCCATATCTCAGTGATGTTAGAGTTACCCCACACTCAGGGACCTCTTAGGGTCTGGAGCCCGGGTCCCCCCATATCTCAGTGATGTTAGAGTTACCCCACACTCAGGGACCTCTTAGGGTATGGCGGCCGGGTCCCCGCATATCTCTTTGATGTGTGTGTTACCCCCCACTCAGGGACCTGATAGGGTCTGGAGCCCGGGGTCCCCCCATATCTCAGCGCTGTTAGAGTTACCCCACACTCAGGGACCTCTTAGGGTCTGGAGCCGGGGTCCCCCCATATCTCAGTGATTATAGAGTTACCCCACACTCAGGGACCTCTTAGGGTCTGGAGCCGGGGTCCCCCCATATCTCAGCACTGTTAGAGTTACCCCACACTCAGGGATCTCTTAGGGTTTGGAGCCCGGGGTCCCCCCATATCTCAGTGATGTCAGTTACCTCAATATCGGCCTCGGAGGCCTCGATGGTGAAGGGCCGGATGCGGGTGTCCTCTCCGTGGGTGTGCGGCTGCTCCCCGGGGCCCCACCAGCCTTCCCCCAGCTCCAGGGTCTTTATCTTCCGTCCATGCAGCTTCCAGCACATGAGGGCCCCGCCCAGGCCGAGCGCGGCCGGGACCAGGAGGCTGCGGGGCCAATGGTCATTGAAGGCCGACCTGCGAGGAGCCAGATGTCAGGGGCCACACATTAGCCATAAGGGGGTCTCCCGCTGCTCCCTGTGGTCAGACCCAAGCGTCCAGATAAAGGGCCAGCACCCGTGTGAATGCACAGCATGAACGTTTAAATTCCCCCTCGGGTGTGATTGGGTACAAAACACGGGGGCAGCTCGGATGTGTTTGGGATTTATAAACACGGGAATGCAGCCCCTTAATGTGAAAAAAGTTTTAAACTTTGGGTTTTGAACCTTATGTGCTAAGATGAGATTTTAAAATAATTTTTGGGAATGTAAATTAAGCATAAGACAAGGGAATGCAGTTTCTGGATGTTTTGGAGTAAAAGACAGGGAAGGGGCAGCTCGGATGTAAAGGGGAAAATATAAAAACAGGGGGAATGCCGTTTCTGGTTTTGGGGTTTGGAGTATAAGACATGGAAATGCAGCTCTGGATGTGATTGGAGTATAAGACATGGAAATGCAGCTCTGGATGTGATTGGAGTATAAGACATGGGAATGCAGCTCTGGATGTGATTGGAGTATAAGACATGGGAATGCAGCTCTGGATGTGATTGGAGTACAAGACATGGGAATGCAGCTCTGGATGTGATTGGAGTATAAGACATGGAAATGCAGCTCTGGATGTGATTGGAGTATAAGACATGGAAATGCAGCTCTGGATGTGATTGGAGTATAAGACATGGGAATGCAGTTCTGGACATGATTGGAGTATAAGACATGGAAATGCAGCTCTGGATGTGATTGAAGTACAAGACATGGGAATGCAGCTCTGGATGTGATTGGAGTACAAGACATGGGAATGCAGCTCTGGATGTGATTGGAGTATTAGACATGGGAATGCAGCTCTGGATGTGATTGGAGTATTAGACATGGGAATGCAGTTCTGGATGTGATTGGAGTATAAGACATGGGAATGCAGCTCTGGATGTGATTGGAGTATAAGACATGGGAATGTAGCTCTTGATGTGATTGGAGTATAAGACATGGAAATGCAGCTCTTGATGTGATTGCAGTATAAGACATGGGAATGCAGCTCTGGATGTGATTGGAGTATAAGACATAGAAATGCAGCTCTGGATGTGATTGGAGTATAAGACATGGGAATGCAGCTCTGGATGTGATTGGAGTATAAGACATGGGAATGCAGCTCTGGATGTGATTGGAGTATAAGACATGGGAATGCAGCTCTGGATGTGATTGGAGTATAAGACATGGAAATGCAGCTCTGGATGTGATTGGAGTATAAGACATAGGAATGCAGCTCTGGATGTGATTGGAGTATAAGACATGGGAATGCAGTTCTGGATGTGATTGGAGTATAAGACATGGGAATGCAGCTCTGGATGTGATTGGAGTATAAGACATGGGAATGCAGCTCTGGATGTGATTGGAGTATAAGACATGGAAATGCAGCTCTGGATGTGATTGGAGTATAAGACATGGGAATGCAGCTCTGGATGTGATTGGAGTACAAGACAAGGGAATGCAGCTCTGGATGTGATTGGAGTATAAGACATGGGAATGCAGCTCTGGATGTGATTGGATTATAAGACAAGGGAATGCAGTTCTGGACATGATTGGAGTATAAGACATGGAAATGCAGCTCTGGATGTGATTGAAGTACAAGACATGGGAATGCAGCTCTGGATGTGATTGGAGTACAAGACATGGGAATGCAGCTCTGGATGTGATTGTAGTATTAGACATGGGAATGCAGCTCTGGATGTGATTGGAGTATAAGACATGGGAATGCAGCTCTGGATGTGATTGGAGTATAAGACATGGGAATGCAGTTCTGGATGTGATTGGAGTATAAGACATGGAAATGCAGCTCTGGATGTGATTGGATTATAAGACATGGAAAGGCAGCTCTTGATGTGATTGGAGTATAAGACATGGGGATGCAGCTCTGGATGTGATTGGAGTATAAGACAGGGGAATGCAGCTCTGGATGTGATTGGAGTATAACACATGGGAATGCAGCTCTGGATGTGATTGGAGTATAAGACATGGGAATGCAGCTCTGGATGTGATTGGAGTATAAGACATGGAAATGCAGCTCTGGATGTGATTGGAGTATAAGACATGGAAATGCAGCTCTGGATGTGATTGGAGTATAAGACATGGGAATGCAGCTCTGGATGTGATTGGAGTACAAGACATGGGAATGCAGCTCTGGATGTGATTGGAGTATAAGACACGGAAATACAGCTCTGGATGTGATTGGAGTATAAGACCTGGAAATGCAGCTCTGGATGTGATTGGAGTACAAGACAAGGGAATGCAGCTCTGGATGTGATTGGAGTATAAGACATGGGAATGCAGTTCTGGACATGATTGGAGTATAAGACATGGAAATGCAGCTCTGGATGTGATTGAAGTACAAGACATGGGAATGCAGCTCTGGATGTGATTGGAGTACAAGACATGGGAATGCAGCTCTGGATGTGATTGTAGTATTAGACATGGGAATGCAGCTCTGGATGTGATTGGAGTATAAGACATGGAAATGCAGCTCTGGATGTGATTGGATTATAAGACATGGAAATGCAGCTCTTGATGTGATTGGAGTATAAGACATGGGGATGCAGCTCTGGATGTGATTGGAGTATAAGACATGGGAATGCAGCTCTGGATGTGATTGGAGTATAAGACATGGGAATGCAGCTCTGGATGTGATTGGATTATAAGACATGGGAATGCAGCTCTGGATGTGATTGGAGTATAAGACAGGGGAATGCAGCTCTGGATGTGATTGGAGTATAACACATGGGAATGCAGCTCTGGATGTGATTGGAGTATAAGACATGGGAATGCAGCTCTGGATGTGATTGGAGTATAAGACCTGGAAATGCAGCTCTGGATGTGATTGGAGTATAAGACATGGAAATGCAGCTCTGGATGTGATTGGAGTATAAGACATGGGAATGCAGCTCTGGATGTGATTGGAGTATAAGACATGGAAATGCAGCTCTTGATGTGATTGGAGTATAAGACATGGGGATGCAGCTCTGGATGTGATTGGAGTATAAGACAAGGGAATGCAGCTCTGGATGTGATTGGAGTATAAGACATGGGAATGCAGCTCTGGATGTGATTGTAGTATTAGACATGGAAATGCAGCTCTGGATGTGATTGGAGTATAAGACATGGAAATGCAGCTCTGGATGTGATTGGAGTACAAGACATGGGAATGCAGCTCTGGATGTGATTGGAGTATAAGACATGGGAATGCAGCTCTGGATGTGATTGGAGTACAAGACATGGGAATGCAGCTCTGCATGTGATTGGAGCATAAGACACGGAAATACAGCTCTGGGTGTGATTGGAGTACAAGACAAGGGAATGCAGCTCTGGATGTGATTGGAGTATAAGACATGGGAATACAGCTCTGGATGTGATTGGAGTACAAGACACGGAAATACAGCTCTGGATGTGATTGGAGTACAAGACATGGAAATACAGCTCTGGATGTGATTGGAGTATAAGACCTGGAAATGCAGCTCTGGATGTGATTGGATTATAAGACAAGGGAATGCAGTTCTGGACATGATTGGAGTATAAGACATGGAAATGCAGCTCTGGATGTGATTGGAGTACAAGACATGGGAATGCAGCTCTGGATGTGATTGGAGTATAAGACATGGGAATGCAGCTCTGGATGTGATTGAAGTACAAGACATGGGAATGTAGCTCTTGATGTGATTGGAGTATAAGACATGGAACTGCAGCTCTTGATGTGATTGGAGTATAAGACATGGGAATGCAGCTCTGGATGTGATTGGAGTATAAGACATGGGAATGCAGCTCTGGATGTGATTGGAGTATTAGACATGGGAATGCAGCTCTGGATGCGATTGGAGTACAAGACACGGGAATGCAGCTCTGGATGTGATTGGAGTACAAGACACGGGAATGCAGCTCTGGATGTGATTAGACTATAAGACATGGGATTGCAGCTCTGTAGAGAGTTGAGTTGGAATAAACAGGATGAAGATGTGTGATGATTAAAAGCGTGTGATTGGAAACAGAGCAGCTGAGTTGATATAAGACATGGAATGCACTCGATGTGTTGGATAAACAGATGCTGATTGATAACATGAGCTGGGTGGATAGATGGAATGCAGCTGATGATTGGTTAAGAACGGGATGGATAAAGCAGGTTGGATGATTGGAAGCAGATGCAGTCGGAGTATTGAGTATAAGACAGGATGATTGGATGATGAATAGACATGGGATGAGTCTGATGTGATTGAGTAATAGACTGGATGCAGTCTGATGTGATTGGAGTTAAGACAGGGAATGCAGCTCTGGATGTGGTTGGAGTCTAAGACATGGAATGCAGCTTGGATGTGATTGGAGTAAGACATGGAATGCAGCTTGGATGTGATTGGTGTATATGACATGGGAATGCAGCTCTGGATGTGATTGGTTGATAGACATGGAATGAGTCTGGATGTATTGGAGTAAAGACAGGAATGATCTGGAGTATGAGAAGCACATGGATGCAGCTGGATGTGATTGATAAAGATGGAATGCATACTGGATGTGATTGAGATAAGACATGGAGAGTCGATGTGATTGAGATAAGACAGGGAATGCAGCTGGATGTGATTGGATATAAGACAGGGAATCAGCTCTGATGTGATTGGAGTATAAGACATGGGAATGCAGTCTGGATGTGATTGGAGTATAAACATGGGAAGCAAGTTGGATTGATTGAGATAGAGATTGGAATGCAGCTGATGTGATTGAGTATAAGACTGGAATGAGCTTGGATGTGATGGAGTAAGACAGGGAATGCATCTGGATGTATTGAGTATAGACAGGGAATGAGTCTGGATGTGATTGGATATAAACATGGAATGCAGCTCTGGATGTGATTGAGTATAAACATGGGATGCAGCTCTGGATGATTGAGTATAATACAGGTAATGCAGCTCTGGATGTGATTGGATATAAGACTGGAATGCAGTGATGATTGAGTAAAATGAGCTCTGAGGTTGAGTAAGACAGGGAAGAGCGATGGATTGATATAGACGAAGCATCATGTGTTAAGACATGATGGCTCTGTGTGATGGAGTAAAGACAGGAATGCAGCTGAGTATGAGTAAATGATCCTGAGTGATTATGACTGGCAGCTTTATTGTTAAACAGCATCTTGTGATGGTATAGACAGGGAATCAGTCTGGATGTGTTGAGTAAGACGAAGCACTGATGTATTGGTAAGACATGGATGAGCTGGATGTGATGGAGTATAAGACAGAAGCTTATTGAAAAACATGATGAGTCTGATTGATGGAGTAAAGACATGGGAATGCACTGGATGTGATTGGTAAAAAGATGAGCTCTGATTGATGATAGACGGATAGCTGAGTGATTGGAAGAGATGCATTGATTGATTGGATAAAGACGATGATTGGATGTGATTGAAAAGGAAGCAGTCTGATGATTGGAGTATAAGACATGAATGAGCTTGATGTGATTGGAGAAAGACAGGATGAGCTTGATGTGGAAAAACATGGAATGCTTGAGTGATGGTAAAGACTGATGCGCTCGATGTGTTGTAAGGATCAGCCTGATTGATGATAGCAGGATCAGTCTGGATGATTGAATAGACTGGATGCAGCTCTGTGGAGAGTATAAAGGAAGAGTCTGATGTGATTGAGTTAAACATGGAACAGTTGATGATATAAAGCAGAATGCGTGATGTTGAGTATAAGATGACATGATTAGGAGTAAGACATGGAAATGCAGCTCTGGATGTGATTGGAGTAAAACATGGAAATGCAGCTCTGATGTGATTGAGTATAAGACATGGAATGCAGTCTGGATGTGATTGAGTAATAAGACTAGGGAATGCAGCTCTGGATGTGATTGGATTATAAGACATGGAAATGCAGCTCTGGATGTGATTGATATAAGACATGGGAAGCAGCCTGTGTGATTGAGTGATTAGAAGCATGGAATTGAGTCTCTGGATGTGATTGGAGTATAAGACATGGGAATGCAGCTCTGGATGTGATTGGAGTATAAGACGGGAAATGAGCTCTGGAGTGATTGGAGTAAAGACATGGAATCAGTCTGGATGTGATTGGAGTAAAGGACATGGGAATGCAGCTCAGGAAGTGATTGGGTATAAGACAAGGGAATGCAGCTCTGGATGTGATTGAGTAAAGACATGGGAATGCAGCTCTGGATGTGATTGGAGTATAAACATGGAATGCAGCTCTGGATTGATTGGAGTATAAGACAGGAAATGCAGCTGGATGTGATTGGAGTAAAGACATGGAATGCAGCTCTGATGTGATTGGAGTATAAGACATGGAAATGCACTCTGATGTGATTGGGATAAAAGGAATGCAGCTTGATGTGATTGGAGTATAAGACAGAATGCAGCTTGGATGTGATTGGAGTATAAGACAGGAAATGCAGCTTGGATGTGATTGGAGTAAAGACATGGAATGCAGCTGGATGTGATTGGAGTATAAGACAGGAATGCAGCTCTGATGTGATTGGAGTAAAGACATGGAATGCAGTCTGATGTGATTGGAGTATAAGACATGGAATTCAGCTCTGGATGTGATTGGAGTATAAACAGGAAATGCAGCTCTGGATGTGATTGGAGTAAAGACAGGAAATGAGTCTGGAGTGATTGAGTAAAGACATGGAAATGATCTACATGTAATGAGTAAAGACATGGAATCAGCATGGATAGATTGGATTAAAAAGGAATGCAGTCTGGATGTGATTGGAGTATAAGCATGGAATGAGCTTGTGTGATTGGAGTATAGACATGGGAATGCAGTCTTGATTGGATAGAGGGATCAGCATGGATAAGACAGGATTGGATGTGATTGGATTATAAACATGGGAATGCAGTCTGAGTGTTGGAGTAAAGACTGGATGAGCTCTGATGTGATTGGAGTATAAGACATGGGAATGCAGTCTGGATTGTTGAGTTAAGCATGGAATGAGTTGATTGATTGGTTAGCATGGGAAAGAGCTCTGGATTGGATTGGATATAAGACATGGAATGCAGCTCTGGATGTGACTGGAGTATAAGATGGGAATGAGTTGGATGGTTGGAGTAGGAGAATGCAGTTGGATGTGTTTGGAGTAAAGCATGGAATGCAGCTCTGGGTGTGATTAAAGTATAAGAAATGGGAATGCGCTCGGGAGGGGAAAAAGGATTAAAAGGGAAGGGGAAAATTAATTTTTCGGGGCATGTTTGGGGAAAATTAAACAGGGGAAAATGCACCCTTCGGGAAATGTGATTGGATTTAAAAGGGAAGGGGAAAAATCAGCTCGGGGTTTGGTGTTTGTAGTATTAGAATGGGAATGCATTTCGGAAAGGATTGGTTTTAAAAGGGAAAATGGGGAATCCCCAGCTCGGGAAATGTGTTTGAGTAAAAAGAAAAGGGGAAAAGAGTTTGGGAAAGTGAGGGAAAAAACCCATGGGAAGAAGTTTTGGAAAGTAAATTGGAAGAAAATAAGGGAAACCCCCAAGGGGGAAACCCCCCCCCAAGTTTCTGGATGTGTTTGGGAAAGAAAAGGGAAAAGGGAAAATCCCAGTTTGGATGTGATTGGATTTAAAAAGACATGTGAATGAAAGCTCTGGTTGTGTTTGGGGATTTATAAGAAGGGAAAATGCAGTTCTGGATGTGATTGGGTTTTAAACATGGGAATTTGCGCTCTGGTTGTGATTGGAGTATGACAGGGGAAATGCAGTCTGGAGGGTGATTGGAGTATGACAGGGGAAATTTGCAGTTCTGGATGTGATTGGGAGTAAAAGAAAAGGGAAAAAGCAGTTTGGATGTGTTTTGGGTATAAGCCCATGGGAAATGAAACCCTCTGGATGTGATTGGATTTATAAGACAGGGAAAATTGCTGCTTGGATGGGGAATTGGAGTATAAGAAGGGAAAAATGAAAGCTCTGGATTTGATTGGAATATAAGACAGGGAAATTTGCGGGTTTCTGGATGTGTTTGGGATAAAACACGGAAATGCACCCTTGGATGTGTTTGGGGAGTAAAAGGGAAAGGGTTGTGACTGTAGTAAAGGGTTGGGCCACATTATGTGAAAAATATTGGGGGGCCCCAGAAAATGAAGGGGTAGAGCACAGGAAGAAGCTCACGGTTACATATTAACATCTGTGTCAGAGTCCGATCCAGGACACTGGGTGATGGGTGGTGGGTAATAGGTGACGGGTGATAGGAGATGGGTGATAGGAGATGGGTGACAGGTGATAGGAGATGGGTGACAGGTGATAGGAGATGGGTGATGGGTGACAGGTGATTGTAGATGGGTGACAGGTGATTGTAGATGGGTGATGGGTGACAGGTGATAGGAGATGGGTGATGGGTGATAGGAGATGGGTGATGGGTGACAGGTGATAGGAGATGGGTGACAGGTGATAGGAGATGGGTGACAGGTGATTGTAGATGGGTGATGGGTGACAGGTGATAGGAGATGGGTGATGGGTGATAGGAGATGGGTGATGGGTGACAGGTGATAGGAGATGGGTGACAGGTGACAGGTGATAGGAGATGGGTGACAGGTGATTGTAGATGGGTGATGGGTGACAGGTGATAGGAGATGGGTGATGGGTGATAGGAGATGGGTGATGGGTGACAGGTGATAGGAGATGGGTGACAGGTGATTGTAGATGGATGATAAGTAACGGGTGATAGGAGATGGGTTATGGGTGATAGGTAACGGGTGATAGGAGATGGGTGATGGGTGACAGGTGATAGGAGATGGGTGACAGGTGATTGTAGATGGATGATAAGTAACGGGTGATAGGAGATGGGTTATGGGTGATAGGTGATAGGAGATGGGTGATGGGTGACAGGTGATAGGAGATGGGTGACAGGTGATAGGAGATGGGTGATGGGTGACAGGTGATAGGAGATGGGTGACAGGTGATAGGAGATTGGTGATGGGTGACAGGTGATAGGAGATGGGTGATGGGTGACAGGTGATTGTAGATGGGTGATGGGTGACAGGTGATAGGAGATGGGTAATGGATGATTGGTAACGGGTGATAGGAGATGGGTGATGGGTGACAGGTGATAGGAGATGGGTGACAGGTGATAGGAGATGGGTGACAGGTGATTGTAGATGGGTGATGGGTGACAGGTGATTGTAGATGGGTGATGGGTGATAGGAGATGGGTGACAGGTGATAGGAGATGGGTGATGGGTGATAGGAGATGGGTGACAGGTGATAGGAGATGGGTGACAGGTGATTGTAGATGGGTGATGGGTGACAGGTGATAGGAGATGGGTGACAGGTGATAGGAGATGGGTGACAGGTGATAGGAGATGGGTGACAGGTGATTGTAGATGGGTGATGGGTGACAGGTGATTGTAGATGGGTGATGGGTGACAGGTGATAGGAGATGGGTGACAGGTGATAGGAGATGGGTGATGGGTGACAGGTGATAGGAGATGGGTGATAGGAGATGGGTGACAGGTGATAGGAGATGGGTGATGGGTGACAGGTGATTGTAAATGGGTGACAGGTGATTGTAGATGGGTGATGGGTGACAGGTGATAGGAGATGGGTGACAGGAGATGGGTGACAGGTGATTGTAGATGGGTGATGGGTGACAGGTGATAGGAGATGGGTGATGGGTGATAGGAGATGGGTGATGGGTGACAGGTGATAGGAGATGGGTGACAGGTGATAGGAGATGGGTGACAGGTGATTGTAGATGGGTGATGGGTGACAGGTGATAGGAGATGGGTGACAGGTGATTGTAGATGGGTGATGGGTGACAGGTGATAGGAGATGGGTGATGGGTGACAGGTGATAGGAGATGGGTGACAGGTGATTGTAGATGGATGATAAGTAACGGGTGATAGGAGATGGGTTATGGGTGATAGGTAACGGGTGATAGGAGATGGGTGATGGGTGACAGGTGATGGGTAACGGGTGATAGGAGATGGGTAATTTATTATACGTCACGGGTGATGGGTGACAGGTGATAGGAGATGGGTGATGGGTGACAGGTGATAGGAGATGGGTGATGGGTGACAGGTGATAGGAGATGGGTGACAGGTGATAGGAGATGGGTGATGGGTGACAGGTGATAGGAGATGGGTGACAGGTGATAGGAGATTGGTGATGGGTGACAGGTGATAGGAGATGGGTGATGGGTGACAGGTGATTGTAGATGGGTGATGGGTGACAGGTGATAGGAGATGGGTGATGGGTGACAGGTGATAGGAGATGGGTGACAGGTGATAGGAGATGGGTGACAGGTGATTGTAGATGGGTGATGGGTGACAGGTGATTGTAGATGGGTGATGGGTGATAGGAGATGGGTGACAGGTGATAGGAGATGGGTGACAGGTGATAGGAGATGGGTGACAGGTGATTGTAGATGGGTGATGGGTGACAGGTGATAGGAGATGGGTGATGGGTGATAGGAGATGGGTGACAGGTGATAGGAGATGGGTGACAGGTGATTGTAGATGGGTGATGGGTGACAGGTGATAGGAGATGGGTGACAGGTGATAGGAGATGGGTGACAGGTGATAGGAGATGGGTGACAGGTGATAGGAGATGGGTGACAGGTGATTGTAGATGGGTGATGGGTGACAGGTGATTGTAGATGGATGATGGGTGACAGGTGATAGGAGATGGGTGACAGGTGATTGTAGATGGATGATGGGTGACAGGTGATAGGAGATGGGTGACAGGTGATTGTAGATGGGTGATGGGTGACAGGTGATTGTGATGTGTGATAGGTGACAGGTGATGTGTGATAGGTGATGTGTGATAGGTGATGTGTGATAGGTGATAGGTGATGTGTGATAGGTGATAGGTGATGTGTGATAGGTGATAGGTGATGTGTGATAGGTGATTGTAGATGGGTGATGGGTGACAGGTGATTGTAGATGGGTGATGGGTGACAGGTGATTGTAGATGGGTGATGGGTGATAGGAGATGGGTGATGGGTGACAGGTGATAGGAGATGGGTGACAGGTGATAGGAGATGGGTGACAGGTGATTGTAGATGGATGATAAGTAACGGGTGATAGGAGATGGGTTATGGGTGATAGGTAACGGGTGATAGGAGATGGGTTATGGGTGATGGGTGACAGGTGATAGGAGATGGGTGATGGGTGACAGGTGATAGGAGATGGGTGATGGGTGACAGGTGATAGGAGATGGGTTATGGGTGACAGATGATGGGTAACGGGTTATAGGAGATGGGTAATTTATTATACGTAACGGGTGATGGGTGACAGGTGATAGGAGATGGGTGATGGGTGATAGGTGATAGGAGATGGGTGACAGGTAATAGGAGATTGGTGATGGGTGACAGGTGATTGTAGATGGGTGATGGATGATAGGTAACGGGTGATAGGAGATGGGTGATGGGTGATGGGTGACAGGTGATAGGAGATGGGTTATGGGTGACAGATGATGGGTAACGGGTGATAGGAGATGGGTAATTTATTATAGGTAACGGGTGATGGGTGATAGGAGATGGGTGATGGGTGACAGGTGACAGGTGATAGGAGATGGGTGATGGGTGATGGGTGATGGGTGACGGGTGATAGGAGATGGGTGATGGGTGACAGGTGATTGTAGATGGGTGATGGGTGACAGGTGATAGGAGATGGGTGATGGGTGACAGGTGATAGGAGATGGGTGACAGGTGATAGGTGATAGGAGATGGGTGACAGGTGATAGGAGATGGGTGATGGGTGACAGGTGATAGGAGATGGGTGATGGGTGACAGGTGATAGGAGATGGGTGATGGGTGACAGGTGATAGGAGATGGGTGATGGGTGACAGGTGATAGGAGATGGGTGATGGGTGACAGGTGATAGGAGATGGGTGATGGGTGACAGGTGATAGGAGATGGGTGATGGGTGACAGGTGATAGGAGATGGGTGATGGGTGACAGGTGATAGGAGATGGGTGATGGGTGATAGGAGATGGGTGATGGGTGACAGGTGATAGGAGATGGGTGACAGGTGATAGGTGATAGGAGATGGGTGACAGGTGATAGGAGATGGGTGATGGGTGACAGGTGATAGGAGATGGGTGACAGGTGATAGGTGATGGGTGATGGGTGACAGGTGATAGGAGATGGGTGATGGGTGACAGGTGATAGGAGATGGGTGATGGGTGATAGGAGATGGGTGATGGGTGACAGGTGATAGGAGATGGGTGACAGGTGATTGTCAATGGGTTATGGGTGACAGGTGATTGTAGATGGGTGATGGGTGACAGGTGATAGGAGATGGGTGACAGGTGATAGGAGATGGGTGACAGGTGATAGGAGATGGGTGACAGGTGATTGTAGATGGGTGATAGGAGATGGGTGACAGGTGATTGTAGATGGGTGACAGGTGATAGGAGATGGGTGACAGGTGATAGGAGATGGGTGATAGGAGATGGGTGACAGGTGATAGGAGATGGGTGACAGGTGATAGGAGATGGGTGATGGGTGACAGGTGATGGGCCACACTGGCTGGAGCTCAGTGACGGGGGCGCAATACACACAGACACCATAGAATACGATTTCACTTATTTTGCAAATCATTTGGACTCCTGCATATATTAGATAACAATATATTGTAACCTGGAAACAGTCAACAAGTTGCTGTTAACGGATCTTATTCTCCTGTATGACAGGGCTGAGCGTGAGTTCATATGGGGCAGATTTCATGCAGGAATCCATGTGCTTCCCCCAATACAACCTCCTCCAGCAGAAGGAACTGACTTCTAGTTGCAGAAATTCCTACAAGAAATCGTGTGAGCTCACCCTGCAGAATTATGAATGCAGCTCTGGCTGTTACTATAATATAATCTATGATCATTACAAGTTTGTTGGGGTCCTATCCCTGTATGGTCATGCAAGGACTCATCTTTCACATGTCTGAATACATTGGGGCCCCTGTGCTGCCCTCTCACCTGCCATCATCTAGGAGCTGCCTCCACATCGTGGGCTCTGCGGTGCCGTCTTGCTGCTGCGGTCGCCCTTTGTCCTGTCACATGTGGGGAGATGCCGCCCTCTGCTCCTCCCGTCTCTGTAAATATCAGATGTCAGATGAGTGTGATCAGGAGCCAAAAAACAACAAAAAAGACAAATAAACGCGACGACAGCTGCTGACGGTGTCCGGTGAATGTCACCCAGCTTTCCGCAGACCCGGAATGTTTTTTCCTCTGCTCCAACAGTGTCAGTCCTAACTGCAGTGCTAGCATTCTGTTGATGCACCAGGAAGCTCAGGATGAACAGATTAGTATAGAGGAGCGCTGCAGTGCCTGGAATAACCTCAGCATGGGACGCTGCCCCTGCTGCACCTTGACCTGTGCTCTCTTTATGTTTGACAGGATTCATTTGTTCTCTGTGGCTCTTTGGGGCCCACACTCCTCTACCTCCAGTTGGATATTTTGACCAGTATATTTCAGCTTGTTTGCTGTGACTATTCCCACAGGTGAAATCACAGAGTCGCCACTCAGGGGGTGCAGATATGATGCATCCAGAGTTCTTGTTCCAGGTCAATGACTGCAAACTATATACATAAATACCCATCCACTACAGTGCTGAGTTCAGGACACAGTGGAGGAAGTTTGGATGATGAGGCTTCTTTATCCCCCACCCACTCAGCACTGCCGATATCATGCATGCAGCAGCGGCCGGCCACAGTTTGGTGAAGCGGGAGCCGCTTCCTGCTACATTGCTAAATGCAGGACACAGTGGAGTGAGTTTGGATGCGGAAGCTTCCTTATCCCCCACCCGTTCGGTACTGCCCATATCATGGTGAGCATCCCTGTACGGTGCTTCGATGTGGATGCTGAATGCAGCAGCAATGTCCGGCCACCGCCACTTCCTGCTACAGTGCTAAGTGTAGAGCACAGTGAAGTGAGTTTGGATGAGGAGGCTTCTTTATCCTCCACTTGCTCAGTACGGCCCATATTATGCTGTGTATCACTGTACAGCCCTTCAATGTGAGCACTGAATGCAGCAGCAGTGTCCGGCCACGGGCACTTCCTGCTACACTGTTAAGAGTAGAGCACAGTGGAGTGAGTTTGGATGAGGAGGCTTGTTTATCCTCCACCTGCTAGGAACTGCCCATATCACACTTTGCATCGTGGCACAACTCTTCAATGTGAGCACTGAATGCAGCAGCAGGAGCCAGACACAGGTAGGATGAGCAGGATCTGCTTTCTTCTACACTGCTGAGTGCAGGACACAGTGGAGTGAGTTTGTATGAGATGGCTTCCTCTCCTTTGCCTGGTGCTACCCACACTCTTGTACAGCGCTTCGATATGGGCAGTGAATGCAGTAGAAGCAGCTGGCCAGAGGTTGGTGAAGCAGGAACTGCTTTCTGCAACACTGCTAAGTGCAGGGCACAGTGGAGTGAGTTTGAATGAGGCAGCTTCCTTAATCCCCACTCGTTTGGTACTGCCCATATTAAATTTTGCATCCCTATACAGTGCTTGTATGTGGGTGCATGGTATAATGAAGTGAGTTTGGATGAGGCGGCTTCCTTCCCCTTTTCCTCCCACCACAGCTGGTACCAGCCACACTCCTCTGCAGTGCTGTGATGTGGACACTGAATACAGCAGGAGCAGCCAGCCACAGGTTGGTAAGGCAGGAGTCACCCTGCGTTACACTGCTGAGTGCAGAGCATAGTGGAGTGAGTTAGATGAGATGGCTTTCTCCCCCTTTACCCTCCACCTGGTACTACCCACATTCCTGTACAATGCATTGATTTGACTGTCGCAGGATCCGCTCTTTGCTTCACTGGTGAGTGTGTGGTGCGGCATCAGTCTTCCCCAACCGCTCTGCTGCAGGGGAAAATGCAGGATTCCGGCTAATGCCCCTGTTTATACAGCGTTTCCTGACTCTGTCCCAGGATCCATTGGAAAATCTTTTTCACAGTCTCCAGACGGAACCACGGAAAAATTAAGATGAAGAAAACCCCTATTTGTGCATTTCTCCTGTCATCGATTTCCCCTGTAGCTGAAATATGAGCCCCAGCTACAGGTGGGTAACAGCCCCCAGCACTGACTGCAGAGCTGATTTGGGTCTGACAGACGGCTCTCCGCTTCTGCAGTGCAGATTTACATGCCCGACAAGCAAACCATTGCTGCAGCCTCTTCCCCTGTTACATATAGACTGCTGCTCAGGTCCCCTCCTTTATCACATATAGACCACTGCTCAGGTCCCCTCCTCTATCACATACAGACTGCTGCTCAGGTCCCCTCCTCTATCATATGTAGACCACTGCTTACGTCCCCTCCTCTGTAACATATAGACATATAGACTTCTGCTTATTCTTCTCATCTGTCACATATAGACTGCTGCTCAGGTCCCCACCTCTGTCACGTATAGACTGCTGCTTATTCTTCTCCACTGTCACATATAGACCGCTACTTATTCTTCTCCTCTGTAACATACAAACCATTGCTCCAGCCTCTTCCCTTGTTACATACAGACCACAGCTTAGATCCCCTCCTCTATCACATACAGACCGCTGCTCCAGCCCCCTCCTCTATCACATACAGACCGCTGCTCCAGCCCCCTCCTCTATCACATACAGACTGCTGCTCAGATCCCCTCCTCTAACACATGAAGGCCGCTGCTCGGGTCCCCTCCTCTCGCACATATAGACTGCTGCTCTGTTCCCCTCCTCTATCACATATAGACTGCTGCTCTGTTCCCCTCCTCTATCACATATAGACTGCTGCTCTGTTCCCCTCCTCTATCACATATAGACTGCTGCTCTGTTCCCCTCCTCTAACACATATAGACTGCTGCTCTGTTCCCCTCCTCTATCACATATAGACTGCTGCTCTGTTCCCCTCCTCTATCACATATAGACTGCTGCTCTGTTCCCCTCCTCTATCACATACAGAGTGCTGCTCATGTCCCCTCCTCTATCACATATAGACTGCTGCTCAGGTCCCCTCCTCTATCACATATAGACTGCTGCTCTGTTCCCCTCCTCTATCACATATAGACTGCTGCTCTGTTCCCCTCCTCTATCACATATAGACTGCTGCTCTGTTCCCCTCCTCTATCACATATAGACTGCTGCTCTGGTGCTCTCCTCTATCACATATAGACTGCTGCTCTGTTCCCCTCCTCTATCACATATAGACTGCTGCTCTGTTCCCCTCCTCTATCACATATAGACTGCTGCTCTGTTCCCCTCCTCTATCACATATAGACTGCTGCTCTGTTCCCCTCCTCTATCACATATAGACTGCTGCTCTGTTCCCCTCCTCTATCACATATAGACTGCTGCTCTGTTCCCCTCCTCTGTCACATATAGACCGCTGCTCCAGCCCCTTCCTCTATCACATATAGACCGCTGCTCCAGCCCCCTCCTCTATCACATATAGACCGCTGCTCCAGCCCCTCCTCTATCACATTTAGATCTCTGCTCAGGTCCCCTCCTCTATCACATTTAGTCCGCTGCTCATGTCCCCTCCTCTATCACATATAGTCCGCTGCTCATGTCCCCTCCTCTATCACATATAGACCGCTGCTCAAGTCCCTCCTCTATCACATATAGATCACTGCTCAGGTCCCCTCCTCTATCACATATAGACTGCTGCTCATGTCCCCTCCTCTATCACATATAGGCCGCTGCTCAGGTCCCCTCCTCTATCACATATAGGCCGCTGCTCAGGTCCCCTCCTCTATCACATATAGGCCGCTGCTCAGGTCCCCACCTCTATCACATATAGATTGCTGTTAATGGTTTCCTGTGTCATTAACAGACTGTTCCTCATATTTCACATGAACACTGCTGCTTTGACCTCCATCACTGACCTCCATCACTGACCTCCATCACTGACCTCCATCACTGACCTCCATCACTGACCTCCATCACTGACCTCCATCACTGACCTCCATCACTGACCTCCATCACTGACCTCCATCACTGACCGCCATCACTGACCTCCATCACTGACCTCCATCACTGACCTCCATCACTGACCTCCATCACTGACCTCCATCACTGACCTCTCTACAGGAATTTGCTAGTATTCCTAGGTTGCGTCTACCAAGTAGTCACCGACTAGTGAAGCTGACCTGTTGGAAGGAGAGGGCGAGCACCCTCAGGCCTGGTTCACATCTGTGTCTGGGTTCAGCTTGTGAAATGATAGATGCACATATATACACACTGTACACATGAACATAGTGTAAATATACATATATACTGCACAGTACTGATGGTGAGAGCGTAGCAAACACGTGTCTGTGTCTATGGATTGTGTGTGCTCATTGCCTCATCACCAACCCCACCAGAACTCACCCCCACACCGCCACCAGCCTCACCCACAAACCGCCACCAGCCTCACCCACACACCGCCACCAGCCTCACCCACACACCGCCACCAGCCTCACCCACATACCGCCACCAGCCTCACCTACATACCGCCACCAGCCTCACCTACATACCGCCACCAGCCTCACCTACATACCACCACCAGCCTCACCCACATACCGCCACCAGATCTCACCCCCACACCGCCACCAGCCTCACCCACACACCGCCACCAGCCTCACCCACATACTGCCACCAGATCTCACCCACATACCGCCACCAGCCTCACCTACATACCGCCAGCCTCACCTACATACCGCCACCAGCCTCACCCACATACCACCACCAGCCTCACCTACATACCGCCACCAGCCTCACCCACATACCGCCACCAGCCTCACCCACACCGCCACCAGCCTCACCCACATACCGCCACCAGCCTCACCCACATACCGCCACCAGATCTCACCCCCACACCGCCACCAGCCTCACCCACATACCGCCACCAGCCTCACCCACATACCACCACCAGCCTCACCCACATACCGCCACCAGCCTCACCTACACACCGCCACCAGCCTCACCTACATACCACCACCAGCCTCACCCACATACCGCCACCAGATCTCACCTCACACCCACCAGCCTCACCCACATACCGCCACCAGCCTCACCCACACACCGCCACCAGCCTCACCTACACACCGCCACCAGCCTCACCTACATACCGCCACCAGCCTCACCTACATACCGCCACCAGCCTCACCCACATACCGTCACCAGCCTCACCTACATACCGCCACCAGATCTCACCTACATACCGCCACCAGCCTCACCCACATACCACCACCAGCCTCACCCACATACCGCCACCAGCCTCACCCACACACCGCCACCAGCCTCACCTACACACCGCCACCAGCCTCACCTACATACCGCCACCAGCCTCACCCACATACCGTCACCAGCCTCACCTACATACCGCCACCAGATCTCACCTACATACCGCCACCAGTCTCACCTACACACCGCCACCAGCCTCACCTACACACTGCCACCAGCCTCACCCCCACACCGCCACCAGCCTCACCTACACACTGCCACCAGCCTCACCCACACACCGCCACCAGAACTCACCTACATACCGCCACCAGCCTCACCTACATACCGCCACCAGCCTCACCCACATACCGCCACCAGCCTCACCCACATACCGCCACCAGCCTCACCTACATACCGCCACCAGCCTCACCCACACACCGCCACCAGATCTCACCACCAGCCGCACCCACACACCGCCACCAGCCTACATCCCCCTCCCACATACCGCCACCAGCCTCACCCACATACCACCACCAGCCTCACCCACACACCGCCACCAGATCTCACCCACATACCGCCACCAGCCTCACCTACATACCGCCACCAGCCTCACCCACATACCGCCACCAGCCTCACCCACATACCGCCACCAGCCTCACCCACATACCACCACCAGATCTCACCCACATACCACCACCAGAACTCACCCACATACCGCCACCAGCCTCACCCACATACCGCCACCAGCCTCACCCACATACCACCACCAGAACTCACCCACATACCGCCACCAGCCTCACCCACATACCACCACCAGAACTCACCCACATACCGCCACCAGCCTCACCCACATACCGCCACCAGCCTCACCCACACACCGCCACCAGATCTCACCCACATACCGCCACCAGAACTCACCCACACACCGCCAGCAGCCTCACCCACATACCGGCATCAGTGCTCACCCATACACCGCCACCAGAACTCACCCACACACCGCCACCAGATCTCACCCACATACCGCCACCAGATCTCACCCACATACCGCCACCAGATCTCACCCACATACCGCCACCAGATCTCACCCACACACCGCCACCAGATCTCACCCACATACCGCCACCAGATCTCACCCACATACCGCCACCAGCCTCACCCACACCACACCAACTACCACACACGCCACCAGATTTTTCCAATCCCCACCAGTCTCACCCACATACCGCCACCAGATCTCACCCACATACCGCCACCAGATCTCACCCACATACCGCCACCAGCCTCACCTACATACCGCCACCAGCCTCACCCACATACCGCCACCAGATCTCACCCACATACCGCCACCAGCCTCACCTACATACCGCCACCAGCCTCACCCACATACCACCACCAGAACTCACCCACATACCGCCACCAGCCTCACCCACATACCACCACCAGAACTCACCCACATACCGCCACCAGCCTCACCCACATACCACCACCAGCCTCACCCACATACCACCACCAGAACTCACCCACATACCGCCACCAGCCTCACCCACATACCGGCATCAGTGCTCACCCATATACCGCCACCAGCCTCACCCACATACCACCACCAGAACTCACCCACATACCGCCACCAGAACTCACCCACATACCGGCATCAGTGCTCACCCATATACCGCCACCAGAACTCACCCACATACCACCACCAGCCTCACCCACATACCGCCACCAGTGCTCACCCACATACCGGCATCAGTGCTCACCCATATACCGCCACCAGAACTCACCCACATACCGGCATCAGTGCTCACCCATATACCGCCACCAGAACTCACCCACATACCACCACCAGCCTCACCCACATACCGCCACCAGTGCTCACCCACATACCGGCATCAGTGCTCACCCACATACCGCCACCAGAACTCACCCACATACCGGCATCAGTGCTCACCCATATACCGCCACCAGATCTCACCCACATACCACCACCAGAACTCACCCACATACCGCCACCAGCCTCACCCACATACCACCACCAGAACTCACCCACATACCGCCACCAGCCTCACCCACACACCGCCACCAGCCTCACCCACATACCGGCATCAGTGCTCACCCACATACCGCCACCAGATCTCACCCACATACCGCCACCAGATCTGACCCACATACCACCACCAGATCTCACCCACACACCGCCACCAGATCTTATCCACATACCGCCACCAGATCTCACCCACATACCGCCACCAGAACTCAGCCACACACCGCCACCAGAACTCACCCACACACCGCCACCAGAACTCACCCACATACCGCCACCAGATCTTATCCACATACCGCCACCAGTCTCACCCACATACCGCCACCAGCCTCACCTACATACCGCCACCAGCCTCACCCACATACCGCCACCAGATCTCACCCACATACCGCCACCAGCCTCACCTACATACCGCCACCAGAGCTCACCCACATACCGCCACCAGCCTCACCCACATACCGCCACCAGAGCTCACCCACATACCGCCACCAGCCTCACCCACATACCACCACCAGCCTCACCCACACACCGCCACCAGATCTCACCCACATACCGCCACCAGAGCTCACCCACATACCGGCATCAGTGCTCACCCATATACCGCCACCAGAACTCACCCACATACCACCACCAGCCTCACCCACATACCGCCACCAGTGCTCACCCACATACCGGCATCAGTGCTCACCCATATACCGCCACCAGATCTCACCCACATACCACCACCAGAACTCACCCACATACCGCCACCAGCCTCACCCACATACCACCACCAGAACTCACCCACATACCGCCACCAGCCTCACCCACACACCGCCACCAGCCTCACCCACATACCGGCATCAGTGCTCACCCACATACCGCCACCAGATCTCACCCACATACCGCCACCAGATCTGACCCACATACCGCCACCAGATCTCACCCACATACTGCCACCAGATCTCACCCACACACCGCCACCAGCCTCACCCACATACCACCACCAGATCTCACCCACACACCGCCACCAGATCTTATCCACATACCGCCACCAGATCTCACCCACATACTGCCACCAGAACTCAGCCACACACCGCCACCAGAACTCACCCACACACCGCCACCAGAACTCACCCACACACCGCCACCAGAACTCACCCACACACCGCCACCAGAACTCACCCACACACCGCCACCAGAACTCACCCACACACCGCCACCAGAACTCACCCACACACCGCCACCAGATCTCACCCACATACCGCCACCAGATCTTATCCACATACCGCCACCAGTCTCACCCACACACTGCCACCAGTCTCACCCACACACTGCCATCAGATCTCACCCACACACCACCACCAGCCTTACCTACATACCGCCACCAGCCTCACCCACATACCGCCACCAGATCTCACCCACATACCGCCACCAGCCTCACCTACATACCGCCACCAGAGCTCACCCACATACCGCCACCAGCCTCACCCACATACCGCCACCAGATCTCACCCACATACCGCCACCAGCCTCACCCACATACCGCCACCAGCCTCACCCACATACCACCACCAGCCTCACCCACACACCGCCACCAGATCTCACCCACATACCGCCACCAGCCTCACCTACATACCGCCACCAGCCTCACCCACATACCGCCACCAGCCTCACCCACATACCGCCACCAGATCTCACCCACATACCACCACCAGATCTCACCCACATACCGCCACCAGATCTCACCCACATACCGCCACCTGAACTCACCCACATACCGCCACCAGAACTCACCCACACACCGCCACCAGAACTCACCCACATACCGGCACCAGAACTCACCCACATACCCCCACCAGCCTCACCCACATACCGCTGTTGTGGATGGGAACAAAGGTTATATATGTGTGATCCTTTGTGTCTCTATTTTAATGTATTAGTTAGTATATACTTCACATATACATATATATATATTATATACATAATAGGCACATACTTATATAATACAGCATGTAAAAGCTGTATGTATATCTTTTGTTATTAATGTGTTAAACAAAATGGCCGCCTGTAGTAGTTTGTATAGGTCGTCGTGTAATCCAAGATGGCGCCTAGTCAGAAGTTACACCCTGTGTTCAGACATTCCTGAAGCTGTGAGGAGTGGTCCATAGATAAGGACGTGCCAATAGACCCTCACAGCCAGGTACATGTGATGCTTCTTATCACCTAATTTGCAAAGAGGTATAAAAAACCACCATTTTGTGAATAAAATCAGAAAGCACTTTCATAGCAGCAAGGCATGTTGTGATGTGTTTTCTCGGTGCACCTTTTATTATTTTTAAGATAATTTGAACCCCCACAAGGACAGGATAGCCCCTTTGAGGCTACTTTCTATTTCAGATGGCGCCCAACGTGGGGCATGGGCTTGGGATATGATTTTTTAAACCCAAAAAATTTGACCCTGGGTAAAGGCTTCTCGGCGGAAATAAGGAGGTTTAAAAGGCCCCAAAAGTTTTCTTCTGAAACCTGTCGGGAAAGGAAAAGTTTTATACTTTGCTTGTCCCCGAGGAAAAGATTGTTTTTTCTATGGGAGCTTTAAACTATGTTTAAATTCGGTTAATTGTTAGATCAAGCTGACAGGTAAAAAAGGGGGCTTGTTTATTTGAATCTATAAATTTGTCAAAATTAAAATCCTTGTGGGGGTTTTATTTTCTGTTTTTATGTGATTGAATGTTTTTAAAAACTGATTGAAAAGAAAAAAGCTGGGCCGAAAAAGGGTTTTTAAGGCCCAGCTGAGAAATAAACCGGGGGGGGGAAAGCCCTAGAGGCGCTCAGTGATTTATGAGAATCCCCCGCTGGGAAAATATAAAGGGAGGTCGGGTCCCTGGGGGTGGGCAGAGGCCCTGGTCAGCTGGTTGGGGGAAAAAAAAAAAAGGCATCTTGTAAAAATTGTTTTTTCTTTTGATGGTGGAATCATAAATTTCAAGTTTTTCCCTTTGGGTTTAAAAAAGGGAAAAAGTTTGAGCAAAGCTGCATGAAATCGGTTTTTTTTAAAGGGCTCGATACGAGTTTTTGTGTTTTCTGTGGGCTTGTTGTGTGTGTCCTGAAAAATAGATAACAAAAAGAAGTTTTGGTATGCGAGTTTAGGTTGGTGTACAAGTGCCATTGTGGGTTTAAAAGGGAAATTAACCACGGTAGAAAAGAGCCCTATTTTTGTTGAAAAGAAAAAAAAAAGTGCAGTAAATGGGGCAAACAAATTTTCAAGTTTTTTCCCAAGGGGAAGGTGAAGACAGCTAAAAAGGCTAGCCCTTAAAAAGAAAGGTATTTTTTGAAACTTGTAAAATTGAAGGATTTGTAAAAGGGGCTGAGGGGTTCCCCGTTTGGCAGGCTTCACCCTGAAATGGGGGAAAAAAATGTTTTGAAAAGAGAAATTTGGTAGTTGAATGATTTAGGTTTAGTTGAGGCAGCTGAACTTGGTTTAATACTGCAGTAAGGAAATTTATGATAAAGGAAATGGACAGAGGAGGAACAGATAACAAAGAAAGGTTTGAAATTTGTGTATCATAACCCTTTTGATCCCCATACCAGAAAATGGTGAATACTGTGCCGCGCCTGTAATGGGGGAAAGGGAAACTTGCCCTGGGGGTGGAGAGAAAAAGCCCGGGGGTTTAAAAAAAAACTGTTTTTGCAACAATGGGGAAAAAACACGCCCCAAAAACAGCCCACCTGTGAAACAAGTCCCCATGCCCCCTTAACCACCCCTACTGCTCCAAGCCCTCCCCAGAAAACCCAAAACTCCCCTGAACCTTTAGTCCCCGGGCCCGCCGCTTCCATGTAATTTCCCCAAATCCAGCCCCCCCCTACTGCTCCTTTTTGGGAAATGTCCCCTTCCTCTTCTTCTGGGTTTTGCCCGCCCTTTCCTGGGTAACCACTTTCTTTTCCCCCTTGGATCAAGATGGTGGAACTTAGTTTTGGGTTGCCCCAATTAGGGGAAGCAGATCCCCCGGGGATATTATGGCAACCAGGCCCAGCCCGAACTACAGGGGGAAAAACTCAGGGTTTCTGGGAGGAGAAGTTTACAGTGGGGCGGGCTTAAACGCATGAGGATGACTTGATAGAAGGAAGCCGGGAGCGGTTGGCTCTTTAAAAAAAGCCAGAGCAAATAGTCGGCTTGCTGTGCAGGGGGCACACCAGTTTGGCCCCAACTTTAGCACCCCCCGAGAAGGAAAATGGAGGGGGAAAGGTCGGGCTGCCAGTGGAGAGGGCTCGGGAAATTTGGGACTACGGCAAAACCCCCCAGCCCTTTACGGGCCCTCCTGCAAGGGGGAACGGGGGGCGAAGGCCCGAAAAAAATGTTATGTTCCCCCCATACCCCCCCCCGATCAAAGCGTCTGTTTTATCGGGTAAATTGGGCCGGACCCTGAAGAAACAAACCTAGGGCCCTATTACGGAAGATAGCGCAGATAAGAAGAATTAAAACAGATCTTGGAAAGATTTATGGTCCTTGTCAGGGGTTTTAAAGAGGGGATCAAAACCCCCTGGCCAAATTTAGGGCCCAAAAACCCTTCTTCAAGCCGCCGGGGTGAATGAGGTCACTGCTGAGTCAGGAGGGGAAATTTTTGTGAAAGTTTGAAACAATGGGAAAAAGGGAACAGATTTTTCAGCCCCAGGCGTTGAACTGACTGACTTCAAGGGAAATAAAGGAGAAAAAAGGAGGAGAAATATCATGAAATGGATAACTCGGTGTTCTCTGATTTGGGGATTTTTTTCCCTTTGAGAAGCCACTTGCTGGGATGCTGACCTGTGCCTTTGTAAAATTGGCCTGCTGGAACCCATCAAAAAAGGCAGTGAAGTTGGTAGGGCCTGAGTACAAGCCTCTACCAGTGGTTTACGTTGCTCCTAGTGGCCCAAAAAGGTATTGAAAACAATCTGTCTGCAGGAACTGGGGAAAACGGGTTTTTGCCCCTGTGATGGTGGTCGGAAGGTGTGCCCCTGGAGTTTATCAGCCAAGGCCGCCTCCTTTTTGCTTTTAAATGCCGCCCAAAACAGGACATTATAGAAGGAATTGCAGGGCCCCCCGCCGCTAAAGGGGGGTGGGAAAAGCCCAAAAGGGGGGGGGTTAGGTTCGGCCAGCTTGAACAACAGACCTGCTCTGAAGCCAAACATCCATAGGTAAAGGGGCCAAAAACCGGGATCCCCCCACGTTTTTAAAAACACAAAAAAAAGGGGCGTTCTGCATCAAGGATCCAAAATCCACATGGGCCGTACCAAAAACCCTTTTTCTTGATGTTGGAAAAGGGGAAACCCCAAATTCTTCCTAGTGGATACCGGGGGGGAGCCAGAAGTGTAATCAAACCATTGTGATGAAATCCGAATTTCTTTTTTCCCGAAAAGAAGTTACTGTCGTGGGGGTGGATGGGGGTTAACCAAGGGGAAAATTTGACTCACAGGTTACCCCTTGTGGTCGGTCACTATCCTTCCCCCAAGGGTTGCTGTCAGAATTTGTTGTTTTTGATACTTGTCCAGTTAAAACTCCTGGGGGGCTGAAATCCTATCAAAAAATCCATGCCAAAAATAAAAATTTCCCAAGAATTTGGGCGCATCTCTTGTTTTTTGGACCTAACGGATGTGAGAACATTTGGGTATACTCTCCTCACCTCACCAAATTTTGGGAAACCCCTTTTCCCGGCCAGGAGATACCACAAAAACAGTTTTGGACCAAAATTCCCCGTTTTAAATTATGGGTTTCCCCGGGGCCCGAAGAAAATTTAAAATGGATGTTCCACCCCGTGGGAAAATGCATTGAAGCCCGGAGCACCGGCCCCCAAAGGAAGCCACAAAACCCCCTTTCTATTGGGGCCCAAACTAAAGGCATTCTCCAAAACAAATAAAGGCACTTCTTCAGAATGGAGCAATAGTTTCAATGTACTTCCGTATGCAAAAGCCTTTTGTTTCCTGTGAAGAAGAAGGTGGGCAAAAGGGCCCGCCACCCCAAATTTCGCAAAGGGACAAGCCCTTTTAGCGGTGAATTTAGGCTTTTTATCTTGGAGGACCCCCATTGTACAGAACCCCTTTCACTCTTTTGTCCAAAGTGCCGCCAAAATTTAAAATATTTTCCCCCCCCCCCCAAAATTATTGATTTGGCAAATGCATATTTTTTAGTGTGCCTCTTGATCCTGCGTTGTCAATATCTCTTCGCCTTCAACCCCTGAGTTTTTTTTTTAAGGCTTTATTTTAGAATTTTCCAAAAAGACCCCAAAAAGGCAAAAAACCCATTCTCACATTGGTTTTTACAGAGGCATTACAAGTACTTCAAAGTTAGGAGTATTTTTCAATTTCAAAGGAGGAATCGGCAATAGAATATAATTTGATACATTAGCTGTGTTTCCCGATAATGATTCAGGGGTATACATTCATTAAAACGTTTCGTTTGTATATTTATTTTATAGTATACGAAAAAATTTGGGGAATGACAAAAAAGGAAAAAGAAATCGCCCATCAATTTTTGTATTCTCCCCAAGTGCTTTCGTTTTGCCCCTGCCTCTATGCATTCATTCAAAACCATTTCCATTTAATCTTCTTTTAACACTTGTCGGTCGGTCTCTGGCCCCCCTTAACCCCATCCCTTGCCATTCACATCGTTTTTAGCTGCAGTTCCCAAATTTTTCCAAAAAAGTATGGGGGAAAAAAAAAAAAAAAAAAAAAAGTTTTGGGGGTGCCATTTTGCGGCCCTATGTGATTTGTACCCAGGGAGGTTTCCCCATTTTAAACCCGCCCGTTTCCCCTGCTCTAAAATAGGGAACCCTTTGGGCCGGGGTTTTCCAATTTAAAAGAATGTTTTTCCCGGCATTTAAAGGGGAAAAAGAAGATAAAGGGGGGCGGTCTGATTTACCCGGAAATTTGATTTTTACAATTTTTAGAGGCTGTTTTCAGGGTGAACCACATTAGGGAAAACCCCAGTGTCCTATTCAAAAAACAGTGAATTTCCCGCCAATTTTTGCAGAACGGGCACTCCCCACCCAGTGAATTTCAAAAATTCCTCTCTCTGCCCACACCGGGGCAAGCCCCTTTTGGGGGACAAGCAATGCATCTGGTTTTTAATCTAAATTGGGGTAAGATAAACCCCATGGGGGGGCCAAATTAATTTTTGGATCCCGTTGATCCCTGGGACTCAAAATGAGAACGCCAAAGGGGCCTCAAACTCAAAAAAGAAACGCTTTATTTTTGGGAAGACTGGGAAAATCTCCCCTGCCACCTTTCGAAGGAGAACCCCCAGAGGGGAGACCTGAAAAGGGCCATAACAGCTTTGTAGATGGAAAAAATGGCTTCTTAAGGGTTAAAACCCTCTCAAAATGGCCCCCTTTAAATATCTTTTTCAAGTGGACTACAATTTCCCCCCAAAAAATGCGGCCACACACGCATGCCTTAATGTTGGTATCGGGAAAAAAAGGGTCCCCCCGGAAAAGGGCAAAATGTTGCTTTCATCTCGCCAAAAAGTCAAAAAACCCCCCTCTTTATACAATTGCTTAAAGGGATTTCCCCCCCGGGCAGCCCCGAAACCATAGTTTGGGAGCTCTACTTGTTCTGGCAGTTTCCTGTTACACACAAGGGGGAAAAAACCCGGGGGCCAAGCACTGGGCCTCGCCCCAAATGTCCCTAAGGGTGGGAATTTAAAATTTTCCCCACCGCACAGCTGCACCAAACATTGGTGTTTAATAATGTTTGGAAGCCCAATTTTCCCCCCTCTATAAGGCAGATTGGCAAAACCCTCAAGTGAGCCTTCAAGGCTGCCTCTAAACACCCAGAAAGGGTCATTTCCCCTATTTTCCCCCGGGAAACCCTTTTGATTTTATATGTCAACTGGATGGGAAATAAAGACAAAAAGGTCAGGAAATTTCAACGCCCCCCCCTTTGGGCATGTGGGGCTTTAAGTGTAGCCCTTTCTCGAGAGGAGTGGCGCCTCCCATAGAAAAGAGAAAAAACCGTTTTTTTAACAGCTTGAAATCCAATTGGGAATCAACCCCCCGGGGGTTCACCCATGAGTCCCAAACCCCGTTAAAATGGGTGGTCTTGCCACAAGGAGACAGAACAGTTAGTAAATTTTCCCAAAGGATATGTCTTCAGTCTACAAGGTTTGGAAAAAAAATTTAAAACCCGGGTTGGACTGTCCTTTTTTGTGGTGCCTTTTGGGTTTGTGGAGACCCCCTTGTGAGGGCAGAAAAAACCCTTCAATACTTCTCTGTTCTTGGCAGGAAGGGTTGAAAAAGTTTCTCTTAAAAAAGTAAATGGTCCCGAGACGAGTGGTATTTTCTGGGTTTTTTCTCATCTCAAGCAAGCACCTCACAATGAGAGGAAAAAGGCAATCAGGGATTCAAGTACCTAAGGTGTCAAGCGCTAAAAGAAAATTTTTGGTTAATCTATTTGTCGCTCTTGGATTCCAGGTGCACCCCTCTCATGCAGCCTTTGTTTTGAAGCAGTAAGGGACTCCCCCTTCCACCTTGATGAAGATGCTTTGGAGCCTTCCCGGAGCTGAAAACAGCTTTGCCGGGCCCCGCATAGGTATTGGATTACCGGGGAAGCTTTTAAGGCTCTTTTGTATCGGAGGGGAAAGGACATGCCTGGGATTTTTAGCAAGGCCCATGGAGGGAAACAGACCATTGGATCTATCTGGCAAGGCTGGACCCGGTGGGTCAGGGGGGGCCCTTCCTGTTTTTACGTGCTGTTTTTGCACCCCATGTGAGCGGGGAAAGACCCGGATATTGTGCTTGGACACTCTTGTTTGTTGGCGCCTCATGAATCTTGCCATTTTGAATAGACCAGCCTAACACATGCCCAGCGCACGACATCTGAGATCCAAGTTCTCTCCTCAAACGGACACGTAACGCTCATGAGATGCAAACGTACTCAATCCAGCTACCCTCCTTCCCACTCTCGGGAAAAGATAGGGAAGGAGGGGGGGGAGAGACGAAGAGGATATCACCTCATGACTGTTTTTGGAAGTGATGCAAATGGAGACATCCCATCTCTGTCTGGCTCAGAAGAACCACTTGCAAATCCAGAGTATGTCTCTTGGATGGATCCAGTTTGCGATGAAAAGGCTGTTTTTAAAACAGGATATGCATTTTTAAACGGGGATGCTTGTGGGGGAAAAAAAAAGCTTACCTTCACATAAGTCGGCAAAAAGCAGAATTGGAAGTTTGCGACACCCTGCGACTGGCAAGGATAAGACAGCCAACATTAAAGACCCCAGATATCCCTATGGATGGCGCATGTTTTTGGCCCCCTTTGGAAGTAAGGGATTCCTGACAGCAGCGGGGACCCCAGTAAAGGGAGAAAGCCATCAGGAAACTCTGGATGCATAATTTGCAGAGAAGGCGCGTTTTAAAAGTAAAAGGCACATGGAAAACGGACACGGAAGAGGCAAAAAACTATGGCAGACAGGGGGAAAGAAAGCAGCCTTAAAGGATGTTTGTGCACCCACTTGAGCACACAAAGAAAACCACAGATCCTCCATCAAAGGTTGCTATGCAAATTGCAAAAACAACAGAGGATGCAGAAAAAGGGTTGGAAGAAAGGGGGGCCCAAAAAGAAGGAGAAGAGGGATTTACAGATTTGGCGAGCCCCTGTCTGCCCAGGGCTCTATATCCAGCGTTGTACGTGGGCGAAGGGCCAGGCATTTTTAAAGACGTTTTGGGAAAGGATTGAGACAAGTACTACCTAGCACCAGGAATCTCTACACTCCGGGCTCCTTTACCAGAGCCTGTGTCACCCGGGCTGAATGAACCCGGGAAGCGGTAAAAAGTACCCCCCCAAAAACCTGGCAAAAAATCCCTCCCTTAAAGAAAGGTTATTGTCCTACAGTAAATCAGGGCAGCCTTCTCAAATAGGTCCCCAAACCCTCGGGGAATATATCGGAAAGGGAGATCTTAAACTTAGGACGAAATGGAGGAAAAATGGACGGACAAAGTTTCCCCGACTAAGTTACTCATCCCATTCCTATATTGAGGAGGGGGCGAAGATAGTTTACCAATCAGAGTGGAGGGGAAAAGGGAACCTCCCCAAAGGGAGTTCGACCCCATGTGTATATTGTGTATAGGGTCCAAGGGGGGGCCCCCAGATTTTTTAAAGGGAAGGGGCCAGGTTTGGGGCTGGGTTTTTAATTTTCTGCTGCGTAATTCACTGTTAACAAAATGTGATTGGATAAATTACATATATTAAAACCCGCAGAGATTTGTTTAAATTTAAACCCGAGACGCCCCAAGGGCTGGGATCAGGGGGCCAAACCCCTGCGTAGCCGGCAGAAACCCCGGTGGCCCTGGACATGGTGTTGGGGGAGAGGGAGGAGTGTGAAAAAAGATCGGAGAAAACGCTGTACGTTCATCCCAGATAATACAGGACCGAATGGGAAGGTCACTTTGGCCATTAGAAAGCTAGTATCTTCGAAAATTAAAGCTTTAACTCAGCTAGATCCCCCCGGGGGGAGCAGCGGTTTACTTCGGGGTTTAAAGGTTGGAGGAATCTTGCCAAATAGGTTTGCCAAATTTTTGTTTGCTAATTCTTGCTTAATTGTCTGTTGTGTTCTCCGGGTTTGAGGAAACTATTTGTGAAAGCTGTGGACCAGACTACTCCCATCATGATGAAAACAGTTGCCCACGGCTGGCCTCTATGATGACAGCGACACTACCACAGCCTTCAGCTGTCCAAAGCCTGACACCTTGATGATGTGGACTTTAAAGACACTATTCCATGAGAGACCATTGACGTCAAAAGTGGCTCCGGAAAAGTCAACCTACTCCCCTCTGCAACCGCAAGTCTCAAAAAAGATAGACCATAGAAGTGTAGGGTGAGTAGGGCCTACCAGGGACTACGGGGCCGCCCTGGTCAGGGCGAGGTACTTCCGCACCAGACAAGGATAGGGAAAGAGGAATAGGGAAAGAGGCTAGGTAGAGATAAAAATGAGAACAAAGGGCCACATGTTCATCGGGTTTTTGGGCCCCGGGTTTTCTGGCGTATACTCCCGCCTCCCGGCCGAACTCCCCTGTCGGAGCAGGGATGCGATGTTAGGCGCAGTGTTCGCCACTTTCAGCTGCGCCCCGAAATGAAGGGGGGGGCGAGTGGGCGCGGGTGTAGGCGTTTCCGGGGCGGGACGCGGCGCGCTCGTATACTCCGAGGCATGTACGTGGGGAGCGGCAAAGCGAGGCGCAGTGCAGCCGGTCGGCAGTTTCCGACAGGCGACCAGGTTTTTTTTTGGTCTTAATCCCCCGGGACAGAGGGTAAAGGGTGAAGCAGGATCAGAACATGCGAGGAAGCAGATCGAAAGATCGCGACGAAATCTCGGCGCCCGCTCCGTGCAGCAGGAGTATGATTCCGAAAAAATCGCCTTTATAAAGGCGGAAGACATTCTCAGAAAAGAGCTGAACATAAAAAATAAACATAATTTAAAAAAAAAACACTTTCCAAAACTCTAGAACGGCGCAATATCAAGAATTCTGATATTGTAAATTGCGGGAAATAACAGTAATTCAAATTCTTGAAAACCTATTCTCTTTGGGTCGGCATAAACCGGGCCAATCAGAATAGGAGCGACAGTGAACCTTTAAAAACCCTAGGGGGAAAGGGACTGACCAACCCAGAATCCCAGGGGGAAATAATTCAAAATACAGTAAAAAGACAGAAAAAAAGCTGATTGGCTGAGCTAGCGCGTGCTGTGGCTATCCCACCCAATCAGAGCGCGAGCTACTTCTCCCATTATAGTCTATGGAGAGAAGGGCGCACTGAAATCTCGGCGCTCAGCGCCGAGCGGCATGAAGTATTAAAAAAAATGATTTTTATTAAATGTAAACATTATCAGATAAAGGCAAAAACCCCTTTCTTACAAATAAAGCAGTTAAAAACCGAACAACGCGTTTGTCGCCGAGACGGCGCTACATAGGGAATTGCAATAGAAGAAAAATCGCCGGGGAAATACAGTAATTCAAATTGTTTAAGCTATTCTCATTGGTCGGCATAAACCAGCCAATCAGAATAGGAGCGCAATGTCCCATTATATTCCTATGGAGAAGTTTGGACCAATCAGAATAGGAGCGACAGTGTGGCCCATTCTGACCTATGAAGGAGTATTAACCAATCAGAATAGGAGCGACAAAGTCCCATTATATCCTATGGAGAAGTTTGGACCAATCAAAATAAAGGCGGGACAGTTCAAAATACAGTAAAAAGACAGAAAAGAGCTGATTGGCTGAGCTAGCGCGTGTTGTCTATCCAGCCAATCAGAGCGCGGCTAACTTCTCCCATTAATGTCTATGGAGAGATGGGCGCACTGAAATCTCGGCTCTCAGCCCCGTGCGGCATGAAGTATTAATAAAAAAATCCTTTTTATTAAGTGTAAAACATTATCAGATAAAGAGCAGAACCCTTCTTTAAAAATTAAAGCTTTTTAAAAACCCGAAAACGCGTTTGTCGCCGAGACGGCGCTACATAGGCAATTGCAATAGAGAGAATCGCCGGGAAATACATTTAATTCAAATTGTTTAAGCTATTCTCATTGGTCGGCAGAAACCAGCCAATCAGAATAGGACCCGAAAATGTCCATTATAACCTATGGAGGAGAATTGACCAATCAGAAAGGAGCGAAAATGTCCCATTATATTCCTATGGAGAAAAATTGGACAATCGTATTCAAAGGGGACAGTCCAAAATACAGTAAAAAATGCAGAAACGAGCTGATTGGTTGAAGCGGGGGGGCTCGTCCAGCTTAGCCAATTAGAGCGCGTGCTACTTTCTCATAGATTCTTGGGGAAAATAAATTCTGAGCGCGCTCTGTGATTGGCTAAGTTAAAAGAGGCGCCGTTATTTGGACCAATGGAAAAGCGAGCGACGATCCTATTGGGTTTTCTAATGCAATCTGAAATAAAACTGTAAAATGGCCGAATCAAATTATAACACTACAGAAGTTGTCCCGATGTGTATATAAAACGAATTGATAATTATGGGGGTAACGAAAAATAAATATTAAATCAATAAAATTGTTTATTTCTTTATTTTCGTTGCACCCATACTATTGATCCTTGGCTAACGAAAATAAAGAAATAAACATTTTATTGATTTAATATTTATTTTCGTTACCCCATATTATATTCGTTTTATATACACATCGGGAAACTTCTGTAGTGTTATAAATTTTATTTCGGCCGTGTACGTTTTATTTCAGATGCATTAGAAAATCATAAGGAGCGTCGCTCGCTCTTCCCATTGGTCCAAATAACGGGCCTCTTTTAACTTAGCCAATCACAGAGCGCGCTCAGAATTTATTTTCCCATAGAAAATCTATGAGAAAGTAGCACGCGCTCTGATTGGCTAAGCTGGACGAGCCCGCCGCCCCTTCAACCAATCAGCTCGTTTCTGCATTTTTTACTGTATTTTGAACTGTCCCGCCTTTGAATAGATTGGTCAATTTTTCTCCATAGGATAAAAATGGGACATTGTCGCTCCTATTTGATTGGTCAATTCTCCTCCATTGGATATAATGGGACATTGTCGCTCCCATTCTGATTGGTCAATTCTCCTCCATAGTTATAATGGGCATTGTCGCTTTCCTATTCTGATTGGTCAATTTCTCTCCATAGGAATATAAAAGGGACATTGTCGCTCCTATTCTGATTGGCTGGTTTATGGCCGACCAATGAGACTCGCTTAAACAATTTGAATTACTGTATTTCCCGGCGATTCTCTCTATTGCAATTCCCTATGGTAGCCGCGGGTCCCCGGCGACAAACCTTTTTTTGTTCGGGTTTTTAACTGCTTATTTGTAAAGAAGGGTTCTGCTCTTTATTGATTTAAAGTTTTACACTTAATAAAAATAATTTTTTTATTAATACTTCATGCCGCACGGCGCTGGGAGCCGAGATTTCAGTGCGCCCATCTCTCCATAGACTATATGAGGAGAAGTAGCTCGCGACTCTGTTTGGCTGGATAGCCAAAGCACCCGCTAGCTCAGCCAATCAGCTTTTTTTCTGTCTTTTTACTGTTTTTTGAATTATCCCGCCGTGGATTCTGGGTTGGTCTAAACTTCTCCATAGACTAGAATGGGTCTTTGTCGCTCCCATTCTGATTGGTCAATAATTCTCCATAGGCTAGGAATGGGTCTCTGTCGCCTATTCTGATTGGTCAATAATTCTCATAGACTAGAATGGGGTCTTTGTCGCTACTATTATGATTGGTCAATATTTTTCCATAGGCTAGGGGGAAAGGGTTCTCTGCTGCTCCTATTCTGATTGGCTGAGCTAGCCAAGTCCCCGGTATCTTTTAACCAATCAGCTCTTTTCAGCATTTTTACAGTATTTTGAATTTTCCCGCCATGGATTCTGATTGGTCTAAACTTCCCCATAGGTTTCAATGGTTCACTGTCGCTCCTATTTGAAATTTGGTGGTTTATGCCGAACCAAAACAGAATGTTTTCTGATTTTGAATTACTGTATTTTCCCGGCAATTTCCAATATCCTAATTCTTGAATTAGGATATTGGAAAGTGATTTTGTTTTATGTATTTTTTATTTTTTAGGTTTCAGCTCTTTTTCTGTAGAATGTTTTCCGCCTTTATAAATGCGATTTTTGATTCATACTCCGCACCGACATCTGGAATGTTTTCTCGCTGTTCCAGCCTGTCTCGCATTGGAACTGTTTTTCGGCGCAGTCCTGCACGGCGCCTAAGTCCCGCACTGCGCCCATGTCCCCGCACTGTGCCCCACACACACTGGCGAGGCGCAGGGAACTTTTCCCCGCATGTATGACCGCACTACCTCCGGCGCCGAATCCTAGGCGCAGCGCCGCACTGCGCCTCGGACCCGCACTGCGCCTAAAACACAGGCGCGGCGGACTTTACATGCTATGTATGAGCGCGCCCCGGCCCGACATAAATCAGGCGCAGATTCCGCCGGAAAACTAGCGGAAAGGTGCGCCCCGACCCGTCAGGATTCATACATGTGGCCCAAAGTCTCAAGGGGGGACTGTTGTAGATGGGAACAAAGATTATATATGTGTGATCCTTTGGGTCTCTATTTTAATGTATTAGTCACTATATACCTCACATATACATATACATATTATATATTCATAATAGGCACATACTTATATAGTACAGCATGTAAAAGCTGTATGTATATCTTTTGTTATTAATGTGTTAAACAAAATGGCCGCCTGTAGTAGTTTGTATAGGTCGTCGTGTAATCCAAGATGGCGCCTAGTCAGAAGTTACACCCTGTGTTCAGACATTCCTGAAGCTGTGAGGAGTGGTCCATAGATAAGGACGTGCCAATAGACCCTCACAGCCAGGTACATGTGATGCTTCTTATCACCTAATTTGTAAAGAGGTATAAAAAAAACCACCATTTTGTGAATAAAATCAGAAAGCACTTTCATAGCAGCAAGGCATGTTGTGACGTGTTTTCTCGGTGCACCTTTTATTATTTTTAAGATAATTTGAACCCCCACAAGGACAGGATAGCCCCTTTGAGGCTACTTTCTATTTCACCGCCACCAGATCTCACCCACACACCGCCACCAGATCTCACCCACATACCGCCACCAGATCTCACCCACACACCGCCACCAGATCTCACCCACATACCGCCACCAGATCTCACCCACATACCGCCACCAGATCTCACCCACACACCGCCACCAGATCTCACCCACACACCGCCACCAGATCTCACCCACACACCGCCACCAGATCTCAGCCACATACCGCCACCAGATCTCACCCACATACCGCCACCAGATCTCACCCACACACCGCCACCAGATCTCACCCACAAACCACCACCAGATCTCACCCACACACAGCCACCAGATCTCACCCACACACCGCCACCAGATCTCACCCACAAACCACCACCAGATCTCACCCACATACCGCCACCAGATCTCACCCACACACCGCCACCAGATCTCACCCACACACCACCAGATCTCACCCACACACCACCACCAGATCTCACCCACATACCACCACCAGATCTCAACCACACACCGCCACCAGAACTCACCCACATACCGCCACCAGATCTCACCCACATACTGCCACCAGATCTCACCCACACACCGCCACCAGCCTCACCCACATACCACCACCAGATCTCAACCACACACCGCCACCAGAACTCACCCACATACCGCCACCAAATCTCACCCACATACCGCCACCAGATCTCACCCACACACCGCCACCAGCCTCACCCACATACCGCCACCAGCCTCACCTACATACCGCCACCAGATCTCACCCACACACCGCCACCAGAGCTCACCCACACACCGCCACCAGATCTCACCCACATACCACCACCAGATCTCACATACACACAGCCACCAGATCTCACCCACATACCGCCACCAGATCTCACCCACACACCGCCACCAGATCTCACCCACATACCGCCACCAGATCTCACCCACATACCGCCACCAGATCTCACCCACATACCGCCACCAGATCTCACCCACATACCGCCACCAGATCTCACCCACATACCGCCACCAGATCTCAGCCCCACACCGCCACCAGATCTCAGCCACACACCGCCACCAGATCTCACCCACACACCGCCACAAGATCTCAGCCACATACCGCCACCAGATCTCAGCCACATACCGCCACCAGATCTCACCCACACACCCCCACCAGATCTCACCCACATACCACCACCAGATCTCAGCCACATACCGCCACCAGATCTCAGCCACATACCGCCACCAGTGCTCACCCACACACCACCACCAGATCTCACCCACACACCACCACCAGATCTCACCCACACACCCCCACCAGATCTCACCCACATACCACCACCAGAACTCAGCCACATACCGCCACCAGAACTCACCCACACACTGCCACCAGAACTCAGCCACATACCGACCCCCCAGAACTCACCCACACACTGCCACCAGATCTCACCCACACACTGCCACCAGATCTCACCCACATATCGCCACCAGTGCTCACCCACATACCGCCACCAGATCTCACCCACACACCGCCACCAGATCTCACCCACACACCGCCACCAGATCTCACCCACACACCGCCACCAGATCTCAGCCACATACCGCCACCAGATCTCAGCCACATACCACCACCAGACCTCACCCACCTCCCGCTACCAGATCTCACCCACACACTGCCACTAGTTCTCACCCACATACCGCCACCAGATCTCACCCACACACCGCCACCAGATCTCACCCACACACCGCCACCAGATCTCACCCACACACCACCAGCAGATCTCACCCACACACCGCCACCAGAACTCAGCCACACACCACCAGCAGATCTCACCCACATACCGCCATCAGATCTCACACACACACCGCCACCAGATCTCACCCACACACCGCCACCAGATCTCACCCACATACCGACACCAGATCTCACCCACACACCGCCACCAGATCTCACCCACACACCGCCACCAGAACTCAGCCACACACCGCCACCAGATCTCACCCACACACCGCCAGCAGATCTCACCCACACACCACCACCAGATCTCACCCACACACCGCCACCAGAACTCAGCCACACACCGCCACCAGATCTCACCCACACACCACCAGCAGATCTCACCCACATACCGCCATCAGATCTCACACACACACTGCCATCAGATCTCACCCACAAACCGGCACCAGCCTCACCTACATACCGCCAACAGTGCTCACCCACATACCGCCACTAGTTCTCACCCACATACCGCCACCAGATCTCACCTACATACCGCCACGAGATCTCACCCACACACCGCCACAAGATCTCACCCACATACCGCCACCAGTACTCACCCACATACCACCACCAGACCTCACCCACATACCGCCACCAGCCTCACCCACCTCCCGCTACCAGATCTCACCCACACACCGCCACCAGATCTCACCCACACACCGCCACCAGATCTCACCCACACACCGCCACCAGATCTCACCCACACACCACCACCAGATCTCACCCACACACCGCCACCAGAACTCAGCCACACACCGCCACCAGATCTCACCCACATACCCCCACCAGATCTCACCCACACACCGCCACCAGCCTCACCCACACACCACCACCAGATCTCACCCACACACCCCCACCAGATCTCACCCACACACCACCACCAGATCTCACCCACACACCGCCACCAGATCTCACCCACATACCGCCACCAGATCTCACCCACACACCACCACCAGATCTCACCCACACACCCCCACCAGATCTCACCCACACACCACCACCAGATCTCACCCACACACCGCCACCAGATCTCACCCACACACCGCCACCAGATCTCACCCACATACCGCCACCAGATCTCACCCACACACCGCCACCAGATCTCACCCACACACCGCCACCAGAACTCACCCACAAACCGCCACCAGAACTCACCCACACACCGCCACCAGATCTCACCCACACACCGCCACCAGATCTCACCCACACACCGCCACCAGATCTCACCCACATACCGCCACCAGATCTCACCCACATACCGCCACCAGATCTCACCCACACACCGCCACCAGATCTCACCCACATACCGCCACCAGATCTCACCCACACACCGCCACCAGATCTCACCCACACACCGCCACCAGATCTCACCCACATACCACCACCAGATCTCACCCACACACCGCCACCAGATCTCACCTACACATCGCCAACAGATCTCACCCACACACCGCCACCAGATCTCACCCACACACCGCCACCAGAACTCAGCCACACACCGCCACCAGATCTCAGCCACATACCGCCACCAGAACTCAGCCACATACCGCCACCAGAACTCACCCACACACCGCCACCAGAACTCAGCCACATACCGCCACCAGATCTCACCCACACACCGCCACCAGATCTCACCCACATACCGCCACCAGAACTCAGCCACATACCGCCACCAGATCTCACCCACACACTGCCACCAGATCTCACCCACATACCGCCACCAGATCTCACCCACACACCGCCACCAGTGCTCACCCACACACCGCCACCAGATCTCACCCACATACCGCCACCAGATCTCACCCACATACCGCCACCAGATCTCACCCACATACCGCCACCAGATCTCACCCACACACCGCCACCAGTACTCACCCACACACAGCCACCAGAACTCACCCACATACCGCCACCAGATCTCACCCACATACCGCCACCAGATCTCACCCACATACCGCCACCAGAACTCAGCCACATACCGCCACCAGAACTCACCCACACACCGCCACCAGATCTCACCCACACACCGCCACCAGATCTCACCCACACACCGCCACCAGCCTCACCCACACACCGCCACCAGATCTCACCCACATACCGCCACTAGATGTCACACACACGCCGCCACCAGATCTCACCTACACACTGCCACCAGATCTCACCCACATACCGCCACTAGATGTCACACACACGCCGCCACCAGATCTCACCCACATACCACCACCAGATCTCACCCACATACCACCACCAGATCTCACCCACATACCGCCAACAGATCTCACCCACATACCGCCACCACATCTCACCCACATACCGCCACCAGATCTCACCCACATACCGCCACCAGATCTCACCCACATACCGCCACCACATCTCACCCACATACCGCCATCTTATGTTAGGGAGATATTACTGTGGATGGGGATTTAGGTGGGTGGTAAATTGAATAGAAAAAAGAAGCCAGCTCTCCATGAAATAAATCAGCCAAAGAAGCTTCGTCCTTGCACGTATTTTCATCTGGAGTAACACAAAGCAGAAATAGGGTTGTGGCGGTAAAACAACGGACGATGCAAGAAATGAATAAAACGTGCAGATTTATTAGGTATCCACAAAAAACAACATCCCACAGATCACTGCTGACGCGTTTTAGACGTCAATGCTATGAGTAAGGGCTCATATGGAGTATTATGTGGGCTGTATATGGAATATTATGTGTACATTGAATGTCGGTATTATGTGAGCTGCATATGGAGTATTATGTGGGCTGTATATGGAGCATTATGTACATATTGTATGTCGTTATTATGTGGACTGTATATGGAGTATTATGTGGGCTGTATATGGAGTATTATGTGGGCTGTATATGGAGCATTATGTACATATTGTATGTCGGTATAATGTGGGCTGTATATGGAGCATTATGTACATATTGAATGTCGGTATTATGTGGAATGTAAATGGAGTATTATGTGGGCTGTATATGGAGTATTATGTGGGCTGTATATGGAGTATTATGTGCACATGGTATGTCGGTATTATGTGGGCTGTATATGGAGCATTATGTACATATTGTATGTCGGTATTATGTGGGCTGTATATGGAGTATTATGTGGGCTGTATATGGAGCATTATGTACATATTGTATGTCGGTATTATGTGGACTGTATATGGAGTATTATGTGCACATGGAATGTCGGTATTATGTGGGCTGTATTTGGAGTATTATGTGCACATGGAATGTCGGTATTATGTGGGCTGTATTTGGAGTATTATGTGCACATGGAATGTTGGTATTATGTGGGCTGTATTTGGAGTATTATGTGGGCTGTATATGGAGTATTATGTGCACATGGTATGTCGGTATTGTGTGGACTGTATATGGAGTATTATGTGCACATGGAATGTCGGTATTATGTGGGCTGTATATGGAGTATAATGTGGGCTGTATATGGAGTATTATGTGCACATGGTAGGTCGGTATTATGTGGGTTCTATATGGATTACTATGTGCACATGGTATGGTGGTATTATGAAGGCTGTATATGGAGTATTATGTGCACATGGAATGTCGATATTATGTGGGCTGTATATGGAGTATTATGTGCACACGGTATGGAGGTATTATGTAGGCTGTATATGGAGTGTTATGTGCACACGGTATGTCATTATTATGTGGGCTGTATATGGAATATTATTTGCACATGGTATGTCGATATTATGTGGGCTGTATATGGAGTATTATGTGCACATGGTATGTCGGTATTATGTGGGCTGTATATGGAGTATTATGTGCACATGGTATGGCGCTATGATGTGGGCTGTATATGGAGTATCATGTGCACATGGTATGTCGATATTATGTGGGCTGTACATGGAGTATTATGTGCACATGGTATGGCGGTATTATGTGGGCTGTATAAGGAGTATTATGTGCACATGATATGGCGATATTATGTGGGCTGTATATGGAGTATTATGTGCACATGGTATGGCGGTATCATGTGGGCTGTATATGGAGTATTATGTCAGGGGGCTTTATTTTTTTTCCACTTTGGACACAAAGTTCTGGATGTCGCGGGCGAGAAGTTCCGGCTCCTCAAAAGCGGCAAAATGTCCTCCACGCGGCATGTAGGAGTACGAGACAATGTTCTGGTATCTGTCCTTAGCCAGGACCCGGGGGGTGTGAGACAACTCACAGGGGAAGGCGGCGATACCGGTGGGAACATAGATGGGGGTCCTGGAATAAAGAGACAGTATATATCATGTGTACATCCCCTGTATATAGTGATATAGAGCATGCTGGTTTAAACCGGGCTCTCCTGTATATAGTGATATGGAGCATGCTTGTATAACCTAGGGATCTCCTGTATATAGTGATATGGAGTTGAGGGGTCTAACCTGTGGATCTACTGTTTATAGTGATAGGAGCATGTGGTATAACATGGGGAATCTCCTGTATATATTAATATAGGCATGTGGTATAACATGGGGATCTCTGTATATAGTGGATATGGAGCTGCTGGTATAACCTGGGCCTCTCACTGTTTATTTTATATGTGATATCTTTTATTGAAGATGAAAACATACACAGTTTATATTACAAAATATTTACAATAATGTGATAATGTGTCAGAACGATTTTGACCCTGGGATGGTCCAGTCCCATCCATAACTATTCATCCAAACCTATTTATTACATTTATATATCCCCTGATGGCCCCACCTAATCTAAACAATGTCCCCATATACAATATATACACATATACACTATTTACAATATCACGATATATACCTTCCTATCTATATTTTACCCACTCCCAATACCCACAGTTCCTTATCCCTGAGTTCTGGTTCCCATAGATTTTTTATGAAAAGTGGGGCCAGACTCATTTTCCTCCCCCCTTATAAACCACCACCCAACCTATCTAAATACCCCCTTTATATATATATATAAAGATATATATATATATATATATATAATTATATATATATATATATATATATATTATACTATATATATTACAAATATAAATACCTTTTATCCTGACTAATTTTTACCCACTCCCAGTCCCAAAGTGCTACAGTCCTTATCCCTGAGTTCTGGTTCCCATAGGTCCAATTTATTATTTTAGTCTCTATAATGGGGCCTGACTCATTATTTCAGCCCCCCTTTTTAAACCACCACCCAACCTATCTAAATAGCCCGTTTTTTTTTTTTGTTTTTTTATACTACCCTTATTTATATACTCTGTAAACCTATACCCTTATGTGCTATACACCCTAAACACAAAACTTATATCCACGTGTACTATACAACCTATATACAATCCTTACTTCCTACCCATCCCCTCTGAAGGCTCCGGTTCGGTCTCTGTTAGCCTTTCACCGTCAACTATGAAAACAAAATCAAAAAATCTAAGTGTATGCATTAAGCAACCAATGGGATAGTAGAGGTCGGTGAACAGGGAAAACCCTGAAGGACATCCCCCTCCAATAGGGTCGACTGCCCTCCTGACTCCAACTCTCAAAAACTCCACAGGAAGACCTTCACCAGATCATCAAAATGTGGCTAACCACCGTTTCCTCGGGAAAAGATTTTTTTCTCTGTCGCGTCGCCACTAAAGCACCGGTGCGCACCAAGTGTGATACTGACCACTGAACTGACAAGAATAAAGTGCACGGGTCCCTACACCTGGGTGTGTGAATGTTCCATATACCCCACTCCGCAATAGGAGTGGCATGCCAACCTGGCCAACCTATGAAGCCACCCACCCTTCTTGTACACCTCTGCATTGTAGTGGCAAATTGAGGAGAGGAAGTGTTCCATGCTTTCAGCATGACCACCACATTCCCATTCCACGAGGGCAATTTCTGTCCTCGGGTTCAAAAACTTCACATTGTCCCTCACATGCAGCTTACCATGGAAGCAGGCCAGGTGTATCCCAAAATTTTCGCGGGATCCTCGCTGAATTCAATAAAATGTAACCCTACCTCAGATCCTGAACTGGGCAATCTTTGAGGTCCAACGGAGTCTGAAATGGGTAGACAACATCTCTCATCCAGGGATTTTCTGGCCAGAAGTCATTATCTCCGTCATACCCAGAACCCCATTGGCGGATGGTCTTCAGGGTCAGTGCAAACGTAAAGCCGGGAAGTTATTGTCATGACGCGCAGAAGTCCTCACACGACCTCCTGACTCCCATTCCTGGAAGTGGAAAACTGAAACCACTCCCGGCAGGAGGCTACCCATCAGAGGAGAGCCCTCGTCCCAAAGGGGGGGCTATGTTGATTCTTAATAAAGGTATTGTAGGAAATACCACGGGGGGTTAACCATAACCTAACCCCCTGTCTCCTCGTTACGTATGTCACTCCTTTTGATCAGGTTAAGTCTGTTTCCCCATACAACATTTGGAAAAACAGGACTATAGATCCTTGCCCCAGAAAAAAACCCTGGCAAAAATGCACACCATGCCCAAATAGATGATAACGGGAGCAGGAAAGTTTTGATCAAGTCCACCCTCCTCTCTAAGGGTTAAAGCACCACCCTTTTCCAATGATCCACCTTTCCGAGCGGCATTGTTTAGCTGTCCTCCCAGTTTTTCTTCGGGTAATCACCCTGGCGGAATTCAATGGCCCAGTATTCTTATTGTCGTCTGGGGCACAGGGAAGGTGCAGGCAAGGTCAAAAAGTTGGCTCTTCCGTTCCCAACCAAAGACCTTTCACACTTTTCCCGATTGATTTGGACCCAGATGTCTCCGAGTAACTTTCAACTTCCGCCATCACCCTATCTGCCTCCTCCGAGGAAGAAACAACAAGAGTGACGTAGTCCGGATAGGCCACGACCCTCAAAGGAAGGCGCCGAGGCCCGCAGGCCCATCCTCACCCCCCCCCCACCAACGGTCCACCATTAGCCTTCGAAGAAGGTGGTCGATCGCAAACGCATATGAGCAAGGGGTCTCAGAGGACAGCCGAACGTACTCCGGACCCCCACCTCGAAAGGCCGACCAATCCAAACGTTCACAAGTGGGAAAGCATCTCAGCCCCTTTATACAGTATTTTTAGCCAATTTACAAACCCCTCCCGGCAGACCATATCTCTGGAGAGTGGACCAGAGATACTCATGGTTGACTCGATCAAAAGCTTTTGCCGGATCCGGGAAAGGGTGAATTCCTTCCATGGCCTGCCCTGGCCCCGCTCCACAGCCTCCCGGACACCAAGAGACCACACTTATGGTGGTACGACCGGGAACAGAACAGTGTTGGGCCAGAGAAAGAAGCTCTGAGGCAAAATTTATCAGCCTATAAAAAAAGACTTTTGCCAGGATCTTTTCTGTCCACATTGAGTAGCGCTATGGGACGCCAGTTCTCAATGCGGGACGGACTTTACCTTTTACGGATGATTAGAGCTGACTTTTCAATTAGGACCTGGGGCAGAGTACGGAGGATAAGCACTCATTTATGACCTCGGCAAGAGGGGAAACAAGGATGCCTTAAAGGTCTTGTAAAACTCGGTGTTAAGCCATCCGGACCGGGGGTCTTTCTTGAGGGCTAGCCATCAATAGCCCCTCTACTTCCTCCTCTCTGTTCATGCCGTCAAATCGTTCATAAGAGAGGGCTGACTCTGGCTCGGGATTACTTTCAGCAAGAAAAGCCGAACATTTGTCTTGATTTAACTCTATCTTGCCCCAAAAGATTAGAGTAGAATGACTAACGAATTTCCAAGATCGCTGAACTGGACTTCCTCAGAGATCCTGTACAATCCTTTAAGGCCCGTAACTATTTTCCTACTAAACGACATCCTGCAGTATTGTAAGGGTCGGGGGAGCCAGTACCTGCCAAGTCCCTTTCAAAAACTAATTATGCGTGCCTGTCATACTGACATCCCTTGAGCAAGGTTTTAACTCTGGAGACCTCATCATGGTCACCTCAGTCGAGACTAAATGTTCGAGTTTCCTCCTCAGGCTCTGATACAGGCAGTACCTGTTTAAGCTTCTGAGGTTAGAGGTCTGGCGGAAGAACCCGCTGCCCTTTTCTTAAATATTTCCCACCACTCTGAACTTACTACTGCAATAAGCCCAGTAACGGAATTGACTCATGAAGGAAAATCCTCCAAAGATTGTCTAATCTCCGTTCTCTTCCAGAGTGATGAATTAAGCTTCCAAATAAAACCCCCTTCCCATACGGGGGTCTCCTGCAACATTCAAAGAGAAAACTAAATCATACAGTGGTCGGAGAACTCTACCTCTGTCAACGTTAACGGGTGGACGAGACAGAGTACTCCTTAAATAAAACCTATATCTATTCTAGGACCTAATCTCACTATCCTCTATGATAGGTGAACCCTCTGTGGCCGTGGGTGTGCCTGATGTGGACATCCACCAGGCGAGCCTCACTAACTATTCTACCAAGTACGATGCCATCATGAGCCACACCTCTGGCACTTCCCCTATCCTGAGATTCCGTGACGGTGTTAAAATCGCCAGCAAAGATGACTTGACGGCTCGTAAAAAGGAAAGGCTTAATCCTCGTAAAGAGACATTTCCTCTCCCACGCGATCTGTGGGGCATAGATGTTTTTGAGGCCTGAGGCTCCTGTCCCCTTCACGAGAACAACTAGATCGACACCTCCCCATTTCAAGCTCGATCACCCGTCTGCATCAACCGCGGCGGTAAAAAGAAACCGCTACTCCGCGAATATGGCTCGGCAGCAAGAGGACCAGATTAAGAAGGCCCTCGCTCGCCATTTCCCTTCTTGCCTTCCTATATCCGCCTGATCTGTCAATCTGTCTCTTGCAAGGAAGGAAAAACATCAGCTTCAACACTGCTGAAAAAAATCAAACGCCGTATATTCTAGCCACATTAGATTTTACGCTGACCACATTAATACTGGCCAGCGTCAACGGAGTCGTTTCTGCCATCATTGATGATCGAGCTCGACAGCCTTCTTTTTACCGATGCCTCCGTCAACGTCCTCAACAGATACCACGGGTTTTAGTCTCTTCAGACTGACGGAAACATCCATTCCTACCTCACCCTTATCTACATTTTTTCCACCCTCACCGCCACCCACTTCTTTAACACCACCACCACACAAACCTCTATCTCTATCTTGCCTAGCGTCCCTTTTCCCAGATTTTGTAGAGCTCTTGGAGCCGCCCCCAGCGCCACTCCCCGGAGGCTCTCCTGCCCTTTTCGGCACCTCATCCTCTTCTTCCTCCTTTCCTGAAGAAGGGAAAAGGTCACCGAGCACATGGAACCTATTGGAGGTCTCGGTCAGAGAGGGGGTTTTACCCTGCCTTCATTTACACGGCACCTGGCTACTCAGGGTTAAGGGGGTGGGGTGGTCCCACTCCAGTGAGGTTGAGGCACCTGCCCTCTCCCTCTCTCTCTCTCTCCTTCCCCTTTTTTGCACCCCGTTGTGTGGGCCGCTCTCTTTTCACTCTCACTCACTCTATGAGTGGTCAGAAGTGTGGGAGAGCGGCCTCCTCCTCTTTCTCTATCCTCCTGGTCTCCTCCACGTCACTTTCCCTCAGGGCCTCAGATTGTTCGGCGCCGGAGGCCGCTTCCGGGTTAAAGTATCTGTGAAACCCGCATGGGTCGTGGGGCCCCTCCCTCTCCTCTTTGCGGGAACTCCATGCGCCTCAGCTATGCTGGTCGATTTCTTTCTCTCTTTATTCAATTGGCCCCCTCTGCTCTTTCACCATTACCGTTGTTACCTTCTCCACCTTCACTCCTGATGTCTCTGGCCTTGCTTCCCTATCCTCCTGCCTAGAGGACATCAGGGTTGGTGAAGATGGGGCAGAGCTGGAAGGGGTGCCCGAGGTCACCAACACACGTTGCAGCGAAATCTTACCACACGATGCGGCTTGATGACATATTCCCCACCACATTGCGCACACTGCGGCCTTACATTGCGCACTAAAATGTGTGGGGTCGCCGCATCTGTGTGCAGAGGCTTCGGCTGCCACTGGTAGAAGACCAGGATTCGGTTCTCTTCCAAGAAGCGGAGGATGGGGATATGGGTGACAGTGTTACCTGAAGACTTTAAGCTTAACCTTAAAAGTCCAGGCCCCTGACAGATGCCATGCTCATCCCTGTTCGTAGTTGGGATCTGTGTGACCTCCTCCGTACCTACTTAGCCAGTGTTCGATGTCATACGTAAGTGTGAGACTCGTTACTGGTCAATACGGTCACTTTCTTAACATGATTTTGGCCTCAAAATCCACTCGGGCGAATACTTCTTAACCTCGTGACGGGACCAAAAGAGTTCTAGACCCTCTGCCCAAACGAAGCTAATATCGTATATCGGGGACCCAGAAGGGTGGATCAGGGCATGATGTCAAATGCCCTGAAATCCATCACACGGAGCTCCACCACTGGCCCTAGGGGGACTAGCGTCACTGCGACCCATCTGGGACGGACCACATTCCTCCTGGGGACACCCTGCCCGGTGTAGGAGGGGGTCTGGCTCCCCGGCTCTGTCCTTTGCTCTCGGAAGGCGGAGAGCCCATGCCTCTCCATCCAAAAGGACAATGGGATCTCCCTCCCCTCTATGGTGACCGACTCCTCCCCACTCTTTAGAGCCTCCAAGAAGCGACGCTGATTTTCCTACTTCCTGTAACCGTGGCAAAACCCTAGAACCTCCCTCCCCCCGCCACCAATGTACATAGTTTCCTCCCCCACCTGAACAAAGGGCGAGAGCCCGTGCACCGGAAAGGGGGTGGTGGCCCTCCCTCCCCCTTACTATTACAGGTTTATCATTAAAAACCCTTTTTTCCTGTTGTCATTTGCCCCTAAACTTGTTTCTTTAGACATTTCCACATTCACCCCCCCATTCATTCCTTCATTCATCTCCACACTCCCCCCAACAATTGTTTCTACACTCCCCCCAGCAATTGTACCCAAACTCAACCCCAACATATCATCCCCCGCCACAGCCCTCCCCCACATTCGTCACATCATTTTTTGTTCTTCTCTCGTCCATCGCCTGCCTCACCTTTACCACACCTCTGGCTCGCATGCTCATGACCTTGACCTAGCCCTATCCATATATTATGGATTTGTCTGATTTCCGTATGTTTGTGATGGACTCCGGGGGGGGTTTTGGGCCTGACATGGAATCTTGAATGATTCTCGCCATGCGATGGTTTTCCTGACATTACACCTCGATACCCCAACTTGTCTCCCATTTTTATTCCTGCATCCCCCGGATCCGCCTACACTAGCGATCCACTGCTGGGGTTATCCGAAAACTCCCGGGATGCGCCCAAACACTAGACGAGTGCCTCCCCACAGCAACACTTTCTTGGCACCTCCTCTTTCTTCCTCTTTTCTTCGGGAAATCGTCCTCCAAAGGCAAGGACTGAAGAGAGCTGATTGGGTAATTCCACAGCGGACAATTTCTGCACCACTTATAACATCCCCACCCACCGCGGGTCCTCTCCCTTCCCTTACTCTCCTCATCACCCCACCTCACTGAACCACTTACTCACGCCATGACACCTCTACTTGGTTTGGGGCATCCCACTATTCCCCCCTGGGATATTTCTTGTGGGAGATGCCTTCCTGAACCATCTATTTGCTCGCTGAGGGGCCCTTACTCCTAAACTGCGGACAATAAAGTCCTGAAGAGAATGAGGACCCTTTCCCTTCTTCCTTCGCCTCCCACCCGCTGTCACTTTCACCGTCTTTTTCTCCTCGTCATCCCTCCTCCCCTTCTTCTTTCCTTCTTCCCGATTTTTTGTTTACCCAATCTGCACTTTCTCTAATCTAATGTCGTTGTAAGTATTCCTCCTATGAAGGTGCCACTATTTCTCCAGTAATCCACAGGCGTTTCTTTCTTAATTAGATTTTTTTGCGCCATTTTCCTCTTCTGTATTCCATTTATGTCTTTTCTTTATTTAACACCTTTTTTTTCTTTTTTTTTTTTGCCTTCTTCCTAGCAGGGTGATGCCTTATTCAATTTATAATTTTAACATTCATTTTTCTTTTTTTCCGTGCAATTTGACTATTTCTCGATCCCGACTTTTCCTCCAATTCTTTATGAAAGGGGCTATACAGGAACCAAACGCAAAGGCGATTCTTCGTCTGCCGCATAACAAACGTCACACCATCTTTTTCTAGTGGGGTTAAGGGCAGATCCCCCTTCTTTCTAATCCTCAGCTTTGGCCAAAATTCATTTTTACTTATTCTATAGGGGCGTATAACATTTGGCTGATTGTTCGCCTGGGCGAACTCAACTCGCTAGGCTGATAGCTAGATTTGATTTTTGGAGACTAGCGGCGACTACACGCTACTTATTCCCTCTCCCCTATTGTGTTATATATACACATTAATCTTTCTTTGTTTTCTTTTTCAATACATTCATATTAGTAACATTATCAGCACACAACATTATCTTCATTTCCACAATGTTCAGTAGCACCCTCTAACTTGGTCAAGTAAGGCGCATTGCACACCCACATTATCTTTAACAAATGTTAGTAGGCTTCCCTCTATGGCCAGAGGACACGCACACCTACAAGCCACCCAAGAGATCACGGTGTTAGCAATGTTACCATATGCACTTGCATAGCAGCAGATGACAACATAGCTTGAGCAGGGCTCAGAATCACTAGAGATTTACTGACTGCAGACGAGCCGAATTTCATTTCCTGTAATTCTGCCGACCTGGTGACATCGGTCTATTTCTCACCTCCCACAGGTAAGTTTGCTTGCTGGAACTCCGTCGGGGGCTATGTACGGGGACAGGGACCCCTGCTGACATACGTCTCAACCCATTTCTCCTTGACTATTGCAGTCGGGTCCTTTCATCTCCTCTCTGCTGTTGAGCACTGGCTTGTAAGCAGGATTGCCGGCTGGGACATGGCTGCTTTTCAGGGTCTCCTCCATTTACTTCAGCGCTACTTCCACAGCTGGGATCCGTGCAGGCAGCCCAGTCCATGGGGAGAGATTGCGAGACCCCGCTAGCAGAAAATCCTCTACACCTCCTCACTGCGACCACTACTGGCTGCTGGTCCCTTTCACGTACCGCATGCTGGCTCACCCTCCAGCCACGATCCTCTGGAGAACCACGCCCATCTTAGGATGCTCTTCAAACTGTCCCTTATCGGTCATCATGGTCCACATCTTCAGTGCTGGCAGGCACCATATTCTGACAGGAAAGCAGGGACCCCGCCGCCAGCGCAAGCCCCCCACTCCTCTTCCCCGCCGCTGCACATGCATGCCAACAAACTCTCCTCCGGGCCAGCACATGAGTATCCCTACCTCACAGTGCCTTGGTGGGGCTTGGAAAGCCCGCTCTTCCTCATTGGGGCAGCTCTCCCCCCAAGCAAACAGGGAGAGAGCTCCCAGAATAACGACTGCCAACAGCAGCAACTCCTGCCAAACACTATGCTCTCTCCCCCACACGGTGTGTGGACGTAGCCTCACTCCTGGCATAGAGTGAAATGGAGCATGAGCATAGAACCTGGAAATGCTCTAAATATTATTGAATATGCGAGCCAAGCTGGTAAACCTGGGGATCTCTACCTGCTCATATAGTGATAGGTGAGCAGCTTGGTGTAACCTGGCGGCCTCTCCTGTATATAGTGATATGGAGCAATGATGCTATAGACACCTGGGGATCTCCTGTATATAGTGAATATGGAGCATAGCCCCCCGCTGCGTAAAACCTCCTGGGGATCTCCTCAGTATATAGTGATATGGAGACATGCCTGCGAGTAGACCTGAGGCTCTCCTGTATAAGTGAAATGGAGCATGCTGCTATATCCTGGGGATCTCCTGTATATAGTGATATGGAGCATGCTGATATAACATGGGGATCTCCTGTATATAATAGTGATATGAGAGCATGAGCCTGGTATAAACACTCGGGATCTCCTGTATATGAGCATGCAAATGGACATGCTGCTATAAACCTGGGGAATCTCCTGTATAGATGATCATGCGGATCAAGACTGGTATAACCTTGGGAATCTCGCTGCTATATAGTGATATGGACGCATGCTGGATATAACCGACACCTGAGGAATCTCTTGTATATAGTTGTGATATGGCAAGCATGCCTAGGTATACACCTGGGCGCTCTCCTGTATATATGTGAGGTATGTGCGAACAAGCCATGGGTGGGCCTTTTTGGAGAAAGACCACCAGTGGGAACTCCCAGTATATAGTGATCAATGGAGGCAATGGCTGGGTTATAACCTGGGGGATCGTCCTGGTCAAAAGTGATATGAGGAGCATGCATGGTATATACCTGGGATCCTCCACAGTATATTAGGAATTACTCTTCTTTATCTGAAGATAGAAAACATACACCAAGTTTACTTACAAATATTTACAATAATGTGACAAGAACTTTAAAAAAAATTATGAACACCTGGGACTGGTCCAGTCCCCATCCATACCATATCATCGCCAAAACCTATTTTATTTAACATTATATACCCCTGGCTGGCCCACCCTAATCTAAATGTCCACCATATACAAAATATAACACATATGACAAAATGTACACATATTACAATATATACACTATTTACACATATCAACGCAGTAATAAGTACCTCCTATCTTTTATTTTATACCCACTTAACCCAATCCCCTACAGCTATCCTATCCCTGAGAATTCTGGTTTCCCATCAGTTTGTTTTATGAAAAGTGGTGTGGCCAGCACTCAGTTTATTCTCCCCCCTTGATAAACCACCACCCGAACCTATCGTAAATACCCCTTTTTATATATATATATACATATATATAATATACCCCTATATATATTATATACATACCATATATACATACCATAATCCTACTAATTTACCCACTCCTCAGTCCCCAACAAGTGTCTAACATCCTTATCCTGACATTTCTGGTTCACATAGGGTCCCATGTCTGTAGTTACATCGGCCTCCCTCTCATGGCGGGGCCCAGAACTCATATCCTTCCTCCCAAGCCTCCGCCACCGCTTTTAAAAAACCACTCACCCAAACCTTCTAACTAGCCCCGTTTTTTTTTTTTTGTTTTTTTATACTACCCTTATTTGTATCACTCTGTAAAACCTAGAACCCTTAATGTGCTATACACCCTAAAACACAAAACTTATATTCCACAATTACTATACACACCTATAATACACATCCTGTACTTCTAGCCCCTCCGCCTCTGAAGGCTCCGGTTCCGGCTCTCTGTAACGCCTTCACTCAGCGCATCAACTATGAAAAAAAACAAAAATCTAAGTGTCTAGAACACATTAGCCAACCAAAACGGGAGATAGTAGAGGTCTGAGTCAGGGAACCCTCGAAAGGACAACAACCCCTCCAAAGGTTGTCTGCCTCTCCTGACAGTCACCAACCTCTCAATTCCACAGAACGGTACCTTCACCAGATCATAGCCAAAAGCAACCTGAGCCCACTCATGTATCCTCGAGAGATTATTATTCTCGTGTCGCGTCGCCACTAAGCAACGTGGGACGACCAAGTTGCACATACACCTGACAGCTGACAACTGACTATGAAATAAAGTTGCACGGGTCCTACCAACCAGGGGGGAGAGGCCTGCCAAACCTGGAACCAACCTAGTGGTAAGCACCCACGGCCTTTATGTACACACTCTGCATTGTAGGTAGCAATGAGGACATGACGCGATGAGTTTCACATGCTTTCCCATCCCGCCACCAAATAACAATTCCACCCGCAGGGCAAATTTCTGTCCGCGGAGTTCAAAAACTACTCACATTGCTCCCTCACATGCACGAGCTTACATGGAAGCACGCCATGTCGTATCCCTCCAAATGTTGTTCTGCGGGATCACACGACTGAATTCAATCTAAATACGTAACCCCTACCCTCAGACCTCCTGAACCTGTGGCAATCCTTCACTTGAGACCAGGGGCGTAACTAAGAGAATCCAGGGCCCCATAGCAAAACTTTTGGATGCCCCCACCCCCCCCTCCCTGGACCACGAGACCATGTACCAGGACGATGCTGTTAGATAATGTAGATAATACTAAAGGAGGCAAATATCATCACCGTACATCTCACACCATCATACATAGGCTTACTCAAATCATAATCCACTATACCACAAACCAACATTACCAATAAACGCTATTACATAAGTGACCATAGATTATGACCACAGAACACGACCACAATAATTACCACCACAAAGTGACTGAATAAAAACCCTACACTCTTACTGATCAAGTACACAAAGACGCAATACTGTCCTAATAATAATAAAATATAATAATATAGTGACCATAAAGTGGTATATACTATTGTACATAGGCTCTGCAGACTGTATATTACACACCATACAGTGACCAATATGGTAGACACACAGTGATACACAGGCCTCTGGCAAGACTGTATATTACCACCATAACAGTGACCATGATAATGTAGAACAACCAATGTACAAACAGCTCTGCAACTGAATAACCTCCATCAGGATGACCATATAGTGGTAGTCAGCAGTGTAGCACAGGCCTCTGCAGACTTGTATAATAACCACCATACAGTGACCATATAGTGGTAGACAGCAGTGTACAACAGCCTAGTGCAGACATATAAGTGATTACATGTGCAATTACATCTTGTACTTCACAGGTGACGTTTCTCTGAGCAGGAGTCGTTGATTTCTCTTTTTGTTCTGCATATCCGGTCCAGTCCGCCATCGTTGAGTGACAACTTTCCCGACACATTGATGCCCTGAGATATAGACACAAATATCTTAGAATCCTGACTTTTCAAGGCACATGCCCCCTGGCTATATGGGGTGCATTTAGGCAGGGCAGGGTTTTTAGTAATATATGGTGCCGACCAATAGGGCAAGGTTTTAGGTAGGCCAATAGAGTGTCCATATAGGCAGGCAGGGTTAGTTATCTATAAGGGAGCCATACAGTAGACAGGGGTTAGGTGGGCATATAGGGGCCATAAGGTAGGGTTTAGGGTAGCTAAATGGTCCCCATATAAGTAGACGGCAGGCTTGTGGGGGTATACAGGCAGCTTGTTGGGGGTATACGCAGTGCATATAGGGGTATAGGCAGGCATAAGAGGGGCTATAGGCAGGCATAAGAGGGGCTATAGGCAGGCATAAGAGGGGCTATAGGCAGGCGCATATGGGGGCGGTATAGCAGGCAGAGGCATATGGGGTGCTCTAAGGAGCAGGCATATGGGGGACTTATAGGCAAAGAGCATATCGGGGCTATAGACAGGCATATGGGGGTATAGGTAGGGCACTATCGGCGGGGGCTATATGCCAGGCATATGGGGGCTCAAGGCAAGGCAATACGTAGGGTGTGCTACAGCAGGCATAAGGGGGGCTATAGGCAGCATATATGTGGGCTATAGGCACAGACATATGGGGTGCAATAGGCAGAGCATATGGGGGTTATAAGGCAGGCATTATGGGGGGCTATTAGGCAGGCATATAGGGGGGCTATATGCAAGGCATAATGGGGGCTATAGGCATGCATATGGAGGGGCTAAGGCCAGGGCATTAAGGGGGGATACTTAGGACTGCATATGGGGGGGCTATAGGCAGGCATATGGGGGGTATAGGCATTTCATATGCGGCGGCATAGCAGGCATATGGGGTAATAAAATAGAAAACAACTTAACTCACCTCGGTCCACATATCCCCCCGATGAGCGACCGCTCGTCCGCCTCTGACTCTCCAACCTGCAACACTTCTGTGCTCAACGTGGGTGTACGCGGTGATGTGACGGTCACCGCAGACGCGCCCACGTTGACCACTAGAGGGGCTGGACAGCGGAAGTAACAAGAAGCGGAGTCCATCGTCGCTCACGGTCCTGCTACGTACCACCTCACCGAGGAGAACCGAGGCAGCGCTGCCTGAACGGCATCGGCAAGCACAACTCAGAACCGTCCCTTCAGCTCGGTTTCCCGGGCGTTCAGAGGGAGATATGCGCTGAAGGCCCACCGCAGACTCCATGCCCGCCGCAGATGAACTGTTACAGTCAGTTCACACTGCCGATCGAGGCCCAGCGAGAGCCAGTGATCATTACCAGGCGAAGCCGATACGCAAGTCTAGCAGCTGCCCCGGGGGCCACCCCTAAGCGCAGGGGCCCAGTAGCAACTGCTACCGACGCCTGCTACCACCCGACAGTAGTTACGCACCCTGTGAGCGGACCAACGGAGCCTGAACAATAGTAACAACACACCTCGAACATCCAGGTATTCTTCCTGGCCCAGAGTCATTATCTCCCGTCATTCCCAGACCTCGCATCGGCGGATGGTCTTCAGGGTCAGTGCAAACGTAAGTCGGGAAGCTATTGTTCCCCTGACGCACGGAAGCTCCAGTCACTACTACCTCCTGACTCCCAATTCCTGAACCAGTGGAACTGAACCACTCCCAGGGCAGCGAGGCTACACCACAGAGGAGATCCCTCATCCCCAAAGGAGGGGGCTATGTTGATCTTAATAAAGTATTTCCGTAGAGAAATCTACCACAGGTTAACCCTACAACAACCCCTAGGTCTCCACGTAAACGGTATGTCACTCTCCAATTAGGATCAGGTTAGCAATTCGTTTCCTCCATTCCGCATCAACATTTGCGAAAAACAGACTATGATCCGTTAGCCCAGAAAAAACCCACAGGGCAAAATGCACACACCTGCTCATCCATATAGATTAATAACGTGCGAGCAGAAAGTTTTGATCAATCACCCTCTCTCTAAGGGTTAAAGACCCACCCTTGTCCACTGATCCACTTTCCGACGGGCATTGTTTAGCCTGTCCTCCGTCCCCAGTTTTTCCTTCGGGTAAATCACACACACCGAATTCAATGCCCAGTAGTCTTCAAATTGTCGTCATGGAGGGCACAGTGGAAGAGTTCTGGAAGGTCAAAAGTTCGGTTCCTTCCGTCTCCCAATACACCGAAAGACTTTCACACTTTTCCCGATTGATCTTGGAACCCAAGTATGTCTCCGAGTAACTTTCAAGCTTCCGCCATCACCGAATCTGCCTCTCGTACCGATGAAGAAACAAACACGAGTGACGTCGTCCGCATAGGCCATGCGCACCGACCCTCAGGGAAGGCGCCGAGGCGCACCAGGCACCATCCTCACCCCCCCCTACGGTCCACCATCTATAGCCTTCGATGTATGGGTCGATCGCGAAACGCAATAGAGCAAGGGGCTCAGAGGACAGCCGCCTGACGTACACACGGCATAAACACACCACCTCGAAAGGCCGACCATAATCCTACCCGCTTACACGGAAGTGGGAAGCCTCGTCAGGAGCCCCTTTATACATTATTCTTAGCTCCAATTTCACCAAACCCCTACTCCCAGCAGACCCAATATCTCAGACGAGAGTGACCAGAGATACTCCATGGTTTGGACTCGACTCAAAAAGCTTTTGCCTGATCCAGGGACCAGTGGTGAGATTCCATCCAATGGGCCTGCCCTGCCCCAGCCTCGCACAGCCCTCCTGACACCAAGGACCGCACCTAATGTGCTAACGACGACCTGGGAACGGACCAGTGTTGGGCCGGAGAACAAGAAGCTCCTGTAGCGCAAATTTTTTTATTCAGCCTACTTAAAACAGCACGTTGCCATGATCTTTCTGGACCACAGTTGAGAGTACGCGCTTATGGGACTCCAGTTCTCAATGCGGGCCGGATCCTTAATAACCCATTTCTGGTGTGACAGTAAGATTAGCAGCGCTGACCGAGTCCTCATAGACCTCGGGGCCAAGTAACCCAGAAGGATAAGGCACTCCATTTAATGACCTCGGTCAAGAGGGTAACAAAGATGTCTTAAAGAGTCTTGTAAAACTCAGATGTTAATCCATCCGGACCCGGAGGGTCCTCTTGAGGGCTAGCACGTCAGATACTCCACCTCTTACTCCTCCTCTCGTGATCATGCCTGTCAAATCTCAAAATAGAGGCTTACTCCTGGCTCGGGAATACTTTCATGCAGAAAAGCCGAAACATGATGGACTCGAGTTTAACTCTCGGTCTTGGGCCCAAAAGATGAGAGTAGAATGACCTATCGATTTTACAAGATGCTCTGAACCTGGGGACTTCCTCAGACATCCTGTAACATATCCTTTAGGCCCGTAACACTCTCATTTTCTGCTAACTAACCCGACATCCTGCAGTTCTTCTGTGTAAAGGTCGGGGAGCGGTACCGTGCCAGAAAGTCCCTACTTCAAAAACTAAGGATGCGTGCCTGTCTTAGAATACTGACATCCCTTGAGCATGGCTTTAACTCTCTGCGAGATAGAACCTCATCACGGTCTCCCTCCAGCCGAGACTAAATGTTCGAGATTTTCTCGCTCAGAGCTCTGAAATACATGGGCGGTACAGCCTTTTTCAAGCTTCTGAGGTTAGACGGCCGTCTGGCGGGAAGAACCTACTACGCTGCCCTTTTCTTAATATTTCCTACCACGCTAGACTTACACTGCCATAAGAGCCCAGAAGACACAACAGTAAAGGAATCGGACTCTGCAGGCAATGCCTCAAAAATGATTTTCTAAATATTTCTCCGTCTCTTCCGAGAGTACACGAATTAAGCTTTCCAGTAACCCACCCATTGCCATGCAGGGGTCCTCTGCACATTCACACACACACACACACAAATCATACAGTCATGGCGATCGAAGAACGTCAACCTCTGTCACGCCGCTCATAACGGAGACCGAGACTGAGTCCTCCTTTAAATAAAACCTATCTATATCTAGACCTAATCTCACTACCTCTATGATAGGAGTGAACCCTCTGAGGTCCTGGGGTGTGCGCCTGATGTGACATTCCACCAGCCGATCCTCACTAACTCATTTCTTACTAAGTCTACGACTGCCATCATGGCATCCAACACCTCTGGCACTTCCCTATTCCTGAGATTCCGTGATCGGTGTTAAAATCTCCGGCAAGAGATGACTTTGACGGCTCCTGCTAAAAAGGAAAGGCTTTAATCCCTCCCATAATGAGACATTTCTCCTCTCTACAGACGCGATCTGGGGGGCATAGATGTTAATGAGCCTGAGCTCCTGTCCCAAAACGAGCAACATCTAAGCGATCAGACACCTCCCATGTTCCGAGCGTCGATCACATCCGGAGCTGCATTCAACCTGCGGCGGTAAGAAAACATAACCGCCACTGCGTGCCGGATATGGCTCGGCAGCAAGGGACAGTAAAATGCCTGCTCGCCATTTTCCATCTTGCCTCTCATAAAACATCCGTGCCTGATCCCGTCCAATCGCCTGTGGATCGTGCTGAGCAAGAAGAAAACATCATCATCAAACAACGGCTGAAAAAAACATCAACACCTCCTGGTATAACTAGCCACATTAGAATTTAGACGCTGGCCACCATTAATCACTTGGAGCCACGTCATCGTAGTCGGTGGCGCCATCATTGATATGGCGAGCTCGACAGCCTTCTTTTTACCGACTGCCTTTCCATCTACTTCCATCCATCAGAGACCACCGGGTTTTAGTCTATTCAGACTGACGGAGACATCCTACATTCCCACCCTCATCTCCTTATCTACATATTTTGTACCACCCGTCACCACCACCCACTTCTTTACCACCACCCACCCATCGCCCACCACCTCTAGTCATCATATCTTGAAGTGAGCGTCCTTTTCCCTAGATTTTGTCTAGAGCTTCATTTGAATCTTCTGCCACCAGCGCCACTCCCCGAAGGCTCTCCTGCCCTTTCTTGCGGCTACCCCGTCCTCTTCTTCCTCCTTCCACTGAAGAAGGGGAAGGTTTCCCAAGTATGTGATACCTTTGGAGGTTTGACGTCAGAGGTGGCTGTTTTTACCCGCTGCCTTTCCTTTGCACTGCACATGGCCTCACTACTCAGGGTTACAGGGGATGGAGTGGTCCCCACCCAGTGAGGTTTGAGGTCCTTGCCCTCTCCTCTCCTTCACCCTTATTTTGGACACCCCTTGTGTGGGCCGCTTCCTTCCATTTCACCTCCCGACCACTGCTCTTAGTTGATCAGGAGAGCTTGCTGCGGGGACTAGCTGGCCAAGTCCTCCTCCTTCTCTATCCTCCTGGTCTCACTCCTCCACGTCACTCTGCCCTCAGTGGCCTCAGATTGCGTTACGGCGCCAGAGAAGCCGCTTCTGGGTTAAAAGATCTTCTGGAACCCACCCCGGCATGGATCCTGTGCCTCCTCCCCCTCTCCTCTTCTGCGGGCCACATCCATGTGCCATCACTATGAGCTGTCCGGATTTTGTTCTCTTTATCATTCGGCGTCGACCCTCTGCTTCTTTCCACCATATACCGTTGTTACCGTATTCACACCGCCTCTCGTCCCGATGTCCTCTGGCCCTGCTCTCCCTTCCCGCACTGCACTATAGGAACATCAGGTTGGTGAAAAGAACGAGGGCCAGAGCCGGAAGGGGTTACCAAGAGTCACTCCCCACACAAGTTGCAGCGAACATCTTACCCCACAATGCGCTTGATGGCTGTAAATCCCGGCCGCAATCCTGTGGCAGAGCTTACGGCCTGCCCCTTGTAGAGAGACCAGATTCTGTCTCCTTCCCAAGAAAGACGGAGGATGGGATAATGGTTGAAACCGGAGTTACCTGAACTTTTAAGCAACTAACCATAAAAGTCTCCTAGTCCCCAGGACAGATGCTCACAATGCCTCGTACACCCGTGTTTTTTTGTTGGGATCACTGTGTGACCTCATCCGACCTACTCTCAGCCCATTTTTCGGGATTGCCCAACGGTAAGAGAGAGACACGTTACAAAGTCAAAACTGTCACTTTCTTAACTGATTTTGGCGGGAACAATTGCTCGTATGCCTTAGAAAAATCCCGCCACCTCGGTGCGAATCACTTCTTTAACCTCGTGACTGGACCAACAAGAGTTTCCATAGACCCTCGGACCCGCAACGAAGCTCAATGTCGATATAACGGGGATCCAGAAGTTGGAATCAGGGCAAAGATGTCAAACGCCCTGAACTCCATCCCCAAACAGGAGCTCTAAACACCCACCCTGGCCCTAGGGGACTTAGCTTAACAAGCCGACCCATCTGAGACGGACCACAATTCCCTCCTACCTTGGAGTACCACCTGCCCGGCCTAGTAGGAGGGGAGCCCTAGCCTCCCACTGCTCACCTGCGTCCTTTTGCTCCTCGAATGCGGAGAGCCCATGCGACCCTCTCCATCCCAAAAGGACAGTGGGATCCCTCCCATCTATAGGTGTACGACTCCTCCCCATATCTTATTAGAGCCTATCCTCCAAGAAAGCGACGACTGCGAGGTATTTACCCCTCAGCGGCACCCTGTTACCAATGCGGCGGAAACTATACCGCTACCATCTCCTTCCCCGGCCACAACTGTAGCATAACTGCCTCCCCACCCGCACTGTACCTAAGCTGAGGGACCTGGTCCGGCCGGAGGGGTGGTGTGGCGGCCAGACACCCTCCCCCTTCTACTAGTTACAAGAGTTTATCATTACCCCTTTTTTACCAGTTGTTTCATATTTGCCCCCTAAACACATGGTTTCTTTAGGACAATTCCCACATTCACTTGCCGCCTATGTTCGTCCTTCATTCATCTCTCCACACTCCCCCAACAATTGTCCCCCACACTCTCCCCGAATCATTTGGTCCCCACAGCGACGCCGCGCGCCCCTCTCGCTGCCCCTCCAACATTTGCCACCTCGCTTATCAACACTCCTCCCAACATTCGCGTCCCCACGCACCCTTTCCCAACATTCGTACTCCCCCAGCTTCCCCTCCACACATTCATCCCCGCATCCACTCCTACATTTGTTACATCATTTGTCTTCTCTTTCTCTTCGCGTCCTTCCTACCCTCCCTGAACCACGCCCCTCTTGTCTCCGCATTCATACCACCTGTCACCAGCCTATTTATTTATGGATTATGTCTCGTTTCTCTTTCCCTTCTGTGACGGACCGACACACAATGGGCCAGTCTTGAATCTTGGATATTCTCCTGATGTTCCTTCCTTGACAATTCACACAGGACCCACAGCTTTCCTCCATTTGCTCATCTCCAGAACCGTCCTTCACCTAGACCCTGGCTGGAGCGAACCTCGGAAAACTCCGGGATGTGGCCCAAACACCAACCGGGCACACCCTCTCACAGGCAACCCATTCTTGGTCCTTCTTTTCTCCCCTTTCCCTTTTCTTTGTGATGTCGCCCCGAAGGCAAAGGACTGACAGGCTGACTGAGGGCGGATTCAACTGGACAAATTTGGCTCCATTAACATCCCACCCCAAAAACGCATGGACCAACGGTCTTCCTTATCTTCCCAACTGAACTCTCCTCATCACACCATCCCTGACCACTTACTCTGCCGCATTCCTTCCCCAGCTCTCTTGTGGTTCAGGGGGGTCCGACTGTCCGCCCACGTGAGATAGTTCTTGGGGTGCTTTCCTGACACCTCATTTTCTGGCGCTGCGGACGGGGCCCTGTCTCCTTCTTCTCCTCCCTCTCTCCGCTGTCCCTATCACATACTCTTCTATCCACTCTCTCCCCTCAGACCTTCTTTCTTCGTCTTCTTTCCTTCTCCCCATTTTCTGTTTCACACAATCTGGCATTTTCTCCTAAATCTGAATGTCGTTGGTAGGGGGGGGAGTCTTCTCCTCTGAGGGGCACAATTTTTCCAGTATCAAAAGGCACTTTCTTTCTTATTAGATTTTTTGATGTTTCACCTCCTGTATCTTATGCCATTTATGTCCTTTTTCTATAACACATTACATTTCTAGGCAGGGTGCTTTTCAAATTTTTAATTTATAACGATATATCAACATTTCCGTATCTGTATTTTTTGCGACTATTTCTCTCCCACTTTCCCTCAAAATTTTCTTTTCAGTAATAAAAAGGGGCTATGGCGGGAACCAAACACAAAGGCGTTCTCGTTTGCCGCCATTAATGCCCCAATTTTTTAGTGGGGTTAGGGCGAGATCCCCCCTTCTTCCAGATCCTCAGCTTTGGCCAAAATGCTTTTACTTATTCTTACAAGATTGGCCAATAACATTTCGGGCGTGATGTTTCGGTCTGGGACCTCAATCCCTAGGGGCGTGAATGCTAAAGATTTGATTTCTGGGCTAGGGGCACCTACGCTACTTATTGTCCCACTCCACTGTTTTTATTAGCATTATTTTTATGTTTTTCCCAAACATACATTATCAGCAGGACGCACATTTTCGCCATTCTAATGCGTTAGAGCTCCCTCAACTGGTCAGCGGCTGCCAATTCTGCACCCTTTATTACTGCCTTTAAACAAATTGATTAGAGCTCCTCTAGTGGCTAGATAGGCATACTAGCAACCCAAAGTGTTACACTTTACCAATGTTTACCATTTAAGCTGCTAGCAGCAGATGACTGTCCATGCTGAGTCAGCGGACGCTCAATCGCTGAGATTCTGCTGGCCGATCCTGAACTGAGATTCTCTCACCTCACATGTAAAGTTTAGCTGGAACTCCTTGGCGGAGGCCGTCGGGAGGGACAGGGACCGCGCTGGCTTCGGCATCCCATTTCCTCCTGGACTTTGCAGAGTCGGTCCCATTTTCTCCTCTCTCTGTGTGGCACACTGGTACAGTTTGTAAGGGCCTGGAACTTAGCGCCGGCTAGGGACCAACGTTCTCCTCAGGGATTCTCCTCCACGTTACACCTTCAGCGTCTTTCTTCCACAGCATGGGATCCCTGGCGGGCATCCCGGCCGTTGGGACAGTAAGATTGGACCCCGCTAGCGTAAATCCCTCTCACACTCCTCACTGCGACCACGTACATGGCTGGCTGGCTCACCCTTGCAATGCTCCCGCTGCTGGAGCCAACCCATCCGGTCCACGATCCTCTGGAGAGGCACAGGTCCCTCTTAGGTGCTATCACTGCCTATTCAGGGCACTGGGTCCACATCCTTCAGTTTTGCAGAAAAGGTCACCTATATATCTGCAGGGATAAAGCATGGACACCCACCTACCTAGCACGTCAACTGATGATCCACCAAACTCTCCTACCTGGGCCAGCACATGCGAGATCCCGACCCACCCCCCAGTGGCTTGGGGGCCTTGGAGAACCCGACGTCGTTCCTTCCTCATTGAGGGGTCACGGCTCTCCCCCCAGCAAACAGGGAGAGAGCTCCCAGACGCTGCAAGCAGCAGCAACATCCATGCCCAAACACTGTAGCGACACGGTCCGCCCACAAACGTGTGTGCGTACGTAGCTCACTTCCATTGATATGAGAGATAATGGTAGCATAGTTGGTATAAACTCGGGGATACATCCTGTATAAGTGATATGCTGAGCATGCTGGACTCTATAGACCCTGCCATCTCCTGTATATAGTGATATGAATCATGCTGGTATAACCTGGGTGATCCTTCCTGTAAATGATAGTAGATAATGTGGAGCGTGCCGTAAAAACCTGGGGATCTCCTGTATAAAGTGCAATACTAGGAGCAAGCCGGTATAAAGCCTGGGGATCTCTGTATATAGTGATAAAAGGAGCATGCTGGTATAAACCTGGGGATCCATCCCCTGTATGATGAGTGATAATGAGACACATAGCTGGTATATACCTCGTGGTCTACACCCTGTATATAGTGATTATGGACAGCATGTTGGTATATGCCGATGACGGATCTCACGTGTATATAGATGAGATCAAGCAACATGCCGATTATACCTGGGGATCTCTTTATATAGTGATATGGAGCATGCTGGTAAAGAGTGCAACCTGGGGATCATCGCTGTATAAAGTAGATAGAGTTACAACCGCATTGCAGAAATGTTTTGAAATCTTTAGTATGAAATCTGCTCTGAGACTCTTCAACGGAGGAGACGGTGATGTGAGGTTTCCCGTCGACCGTCAGCTAGTCATCATCATGCATAGTGAGTGAGAAATCGTACCATGGAGTATTTCCTGTGATACAAACATGACAATGTGTTCAGGTTTCTGTGTCTGTTCTTATGTTTAACAGATTTTTTTACCCCCTTCTCCAAGTAGTAGAACACAAGCATCATTCAGTCAATACCCCTCCACCTACTAGTGATGAGATCATATTCAGTTTTCAGCAGACTGTAAAGTGATCTGCTCTCTAGATCAGCTCAATGTTGCTGACATCTAGTGGTCAATATGTAAACTGCAGCATTTTCTATTTATATGGATGATGTCGTACAGACGCCCAAACATGTTGGTGGCTACAAAGGCGAATCTGACGCCATCATGTCTGACCCCGATCTAAAGACCCCCTAGTTCTGACCTCTGCAGGCCTCCGTCCTCTAGGTGTCTGAAGTCCGGATCTGTCCACGTAGAGAACTTCTCCAGAATGTAGGCGGCCAGACCAGCAGGAGAGTCATTGAGAGCGGCCCCTGGAGGAAGAGCGGAGAACATCAGCCTATGTGGTGGTCACCGGGGCTCCTCATAGTCACTGCTGCCCCTGAGGCGTTCGGAGGGGCCGGAGACATTCTGCACTGCCGCCTTTATCTGCGTTTCTTACCTTGTTTATTTTTGGGCCATTTCAGGCCTTGTTTTACTCCTGTATACTGCTGTATACTCCTGTATACTAATACATTACACTCCTGTTTATTAATACATTACACCCCTCTATACTTCTGTATGCTAATACATTATACTCCTGAATACTTCTGTATACTAATACATTATACTCCTGTATGCTAATACATTACACTCCTGTATACTCCTGTATACTAATACATTACACTCCTGTATACTAATACATTACACTCCTGTATACTAATACATTACACTCCTGTATACTCCTGTATACTAATACATTACACTCCTGTATACTAATACATTACACTCCTGTATACTCCTGTATGCTAATACATTACACTCCTGTATACTAATACATTACACTCCTCTATACTCCTGTATACTAATACATTACACTCCTCTATACTCCTGTATACTAATACATTGTACTTCTGTATACTCCTGTATATGCCTGTATGCTAATACATTACACTCCTGTACACTCCTGTCTGCTAATACATTACACTCCTATATACTCCTGTATGCTAATACATTACACTCCTGTACACTCCTGTCTGCTAATACATTACACTCCTATATACTCCTGTATGCTAATACATTACACTCCTGTATACTACTGTATATTAATAGATTACACTCCTGTATACTAATACATTACACTCCTCTATACTCCTGTATGCTAATTCATTACACTCCTGTATACTAATACATTACACTCCTCTATACTCCTGTATACTAATACATTACACTCCTGTATACTAATATATTACACTCCTCTATACTCCTGTATACTAATACATTGTACTTCTGTATACTCCTGTATATGCCTGTATGCTAATACATTACACTCATGTACACTCCTGTATGCTAATACATTACACTCCAATATACTACTGGATGCTAATACATTATACTCCTGTATACTAATCCATTACACTCTTGTATACTCCTGTATGCTAATATATTACATTCCTGTATACTCTTGTCTGCTAATACATTACTCTCCTGTATACTCCTGGAGGCTAATACATTACACTCTTATACACTAATACATTACACTCCTGTATACTAATACATTACACTCCTGTATACTGCAGTATGATAATACATTACACTCCTGTATACTCCTGTACACTAATACATTACACTCCCGTACACTAATACATTACACTCCTGTATACTAATACATTACACTACTGTATACTCCAGCATGATAATACATTACACTCCTGTATACTACTGTATACTAATACATTACACTCCTGTATACTCCAGTATGAAAATACATTACACTCCTGTATACTACTGTATACTAATACATTACACTCCTGTATACTCCAGTATGAAAATACATTACACTCCTGTATACTCCTGTACACTAATACATTACACTCCCGTACACTAATACATTACACTCCTGTATACTAATACATTACACTCCTGTATACTAATACATTACACTCTTCTATAATTCTGTATGCTAATACATTACACTCCTCTATACTTCTGTATGCTAATATATTACACTCCTTTATGCTAATACATTACACTCCTGTATACTAATACATTACACTCTTCTATACTTCTGTATGCTAATACATTACACTCCTGTAGACTAATACATTACACTCCTGTATACTCTTGAATGCTAATACATTAACCTCCTGTATACTCCTGTATACTAATACATTACACTCCTGTACACTCCTGTATGCTTATACATTACACTCCTGTGTACTCCTGTATGCTAATACATTACACTCCTGTACACTCCTGTATGCTTATACATTACACTCCTGTACACTCCTGTATGCTTATACATTACACTCCTGTGTACTCCTGTATGCTAATACATTACACCCCTGTATGCTTATACATTACACTCCTGTACACTCCTGTATGCTTATACATTACACTCCTGTATACTAATATATTACACCCCTGTGTACTCCTGTATGCTGTTATGTACAAGTATTGAAAATTCAATGTAGTATAACTCATCACTAAATCCTGCAGTTAAGATGGTGAAATCCCCCTTCCCCCATTCTTCAGGAGAGAGAAAGTTTCTGGTCCTATGGCCAATAAAACCCTCAGCCCTTTGACCGTTTAAGTACGGAACTGTTTAGAGACCATGGGATCATTGCGCTTTATGGCCCAGGATTGTATATGCAGCTGTCCTGGATACCTGAAAACCTGATAACCTATGACCCTTTCAAAAACACATCTTTCCCGCCAGAGAGTGAGAAAAGGTTTCCTTTGTCTGCCCAGAGAGGCAGTCCGTGAGTGCCCCCTTGTGGAACAAAAATACCATAGCCATCCCCAGAACATTCTGTAAACCCACCTCCTTTTCATAATTCCAGCCAATAAGACGAGACAGCCTGGCTGGGTATAAATGGCTCAGCCCCCCTGTAGACGGTGTCATAGCTACGGGGTCCTTCTTTCTAAAGTGAGCTGTGTCTAATTTCTCCTTACCCCGGGACGTGGAAACATCGTGTAAGTGTGGAGTTTTCCATTTTTCTCCTTTTATTTTAAAAACTGTATTGTGTGTGTGTCATTATTGTTATTATCATATTTTTGTCTATGTAAGCACTGAAATCATTTTTATATTAAAGGTAACAGTAATTCGTTAACTCTTGTTGTTGCACGGACCCAATTTCTTTGAAGGATTGTTTTTTTTCTTTGGTAACTACTGAGAGAGCAGTGAGTTGACCTGTAAGCATTTTTTACGTGTTTTTAGAAATCGGTGAGGACTTAGCTACCTTCCGGCTGAGCCCTTTTTGATTTTCTGTATCTTGTAACTGAAGGGAAGGTGGTGGCAGCGGACGATTTTGGGGTGCTGGACTGTCTTGTGGTACGATTTATGCTTGATTTGCTACCTGAGTGAGAGGTGAGCTCGAGTGGATATAAGTCTACCCCATTACAGTGGCCCCCCAGTCACGTGCTGGTGAGCGCGTACGTGACATATGCTAATACATTACCCTTTGTCTCAGTATGACACAGGCTGCAGTCGGGGTAATACTCCGTGCGCCCTGACAGCAGGCTTACTACACAGACAGCTCTGGGGCTACTCTAGGTCATTAGGTCTGACTGTACAGACTTTCCCCGGGCTCCATCAGGTACTGGGAATCCCGGTGACCCAATCGGGCAGGGAAATCCCTCTTGTTCATGTCAAAGTGTCATCAATCAAAGGGTTAAGATCGGAGGCTTCACAGCTGGGAGCCACAACCCCCTCTGCAGGCAGCAACCTCTTTTGGCATTACTGTGGACAGAGTGCACCCCCCCTCCCCTGCCACTAATAGATAGTCATTAAGAGGTTAGGCTTCCAAGCTATCGCTTTCTGGCTGTTGCAAAATCAGAAATGCCAACATGCCCGGACAGCCAGGGAGTAGTCCCGTATTCTTCTGGTGGTAATACTCGGTGTTCCCCCTATTTAGCTTTTCTGATCTCCCCTCATGATCGCAGTGATAATCCTAACCCAATTCAAGAAATCCTGTCCCATCACCCCCCCCCCCCCCTTCCCCACCATCCTAGATCCATAAGGTTTTTATTTTTCCATCTACATTGTCCTATAAGGGCTTGTTTTTTGCGGAACAAGATGGACTTTTGGACTGTATCATTGACTGCCCCGTATAACATATGGGGAAACCCCCCAAAAAATTCTTTGTGGGGTAGAACGTGAACAAAAATGCAATTGCGCCATCTTTGGAGGGGTTTGTTTTTACAGTTTGATATAAATGAGATGTTCTCTGTGTTCTGCAGATTGACACAATTAGGGTGATACCAAATATGGAGCGTTTTCGCTATGATTTAGTAGTTGTAAAAAAATCTTAAAACTTTTTCTATTTCTCAATTTTGTGCTGCAGCGCCATTTAAGGCAAAGAATACTTTGGAGTTTTCCCCCTGTGAACCTGAGGGAGGGCTCATTTTTTTGGGAGGGCTGAAGTGTAGTTTTTATCGCTGCCTTTCTGAGATACAGGAAACTTTTTGATCACTTTTGATTCCAAGTCTTTTGGAAGCGTAAAATGCCCAAAAAAAACCCCATAATTTTGCCATTTGGAATTTTTTTTCTTCTGTTGTTCAGCGCACGGGATGAATGAGGTCATATTTTCATGGAACGGACGTTTACCGCAGCAGCGATACCGATTATGTGTAAAACATCAAAAGGGGGCGCAGTCACTTGTACAACCATATGGAGATTATCTACACTGATACACTGTCACAAGCCCTCAGCTGTAGAAGCAGGACTAGGTCAGGACAGGTTTTCAGCCCTTGGGTATCAATAGGAAGGTTCCAGCTGAGGAGACTGAACAATCGGGAGATCCCGGTCACCTGTAGGGGGCAGAGGACTCCTTACCTACAGTATCCGGCTTGGTGGCTTGAATATGGAGGTACCCCGTCTCCCGCAGCAAGGCGAATACGGACTTCTCAAAGTACGGGTAGACACGTCTGACGTCTTCTCTTGTGAATCCCACCAGCCAAGGCAGGTAACGGCCGAGAAGTAGACACAGAAGCATCTTGACTCCTCCCTTACTGATGAAAACCATGTTGAGGTGGAGACCCTTCACCGACCTGAGGAGATAGAGCAAGACACTGAGCTGAGCAAGCGTCCTCCGAGAAGACCTGCGCCCAAGGTCCGGATGAGGGGCGTTGCTGGGCTGTTTATCCTAATCCTCCTAGAACTGCTCATTATCACTCTCAGATATGTACACCTCATGCAACTGCATCTCTACTCCAGATCACTCCCTGGTCTCCTGCAGCAGGCTGTGTGTAGTAAAGTCAGTTTGGAATATGGTAAAAAGACATTCCTTCCACATCCCATAATATACGTAATACATGTACAAATATATATAATTTGGTTTATATAGTTCTATGTATGTGTTGTACAACCCCCACAGCAGGTACACAGTTATCCCATCATTGTAACTGATTGCTGTGAGGAATGTGGCATCACCGAGCTTTCCTGCACACGGGATTGCCTATCTAGCATCCAAGAAAGGTGGGTGACATCACATCCCCACAGCAGCAACAAGTTCTTTATCAAGGGAAAGCTGTGTGTCTGCTGCATGGGATGTGTCATCCTCTCTGCACCCAGTGATGTCAGGGCAGCATCTCATGACGTTTCACTCTGGCACTACTATATAAAGAGCAGTAAGCAGACTTTTTTCTGGCTGCTACTGGATAATCTCAGAAGTCCTAATGCACATTCAGCCAATCAAACAATGCAAGTCTTCTGACCATCTCCTCCTTTCAGAAGAGGTAAAGACAGTGCACAGTAATGAAGGCACCTAGACTCTAGCAGAGATGAGTCACTGTGCATAAATAGTTATTACTGTATGTGTATAACACCACCCCCCTCCAGCTCTGTACATCCCTTCAGGGCCCAGGAGGTTTTCCAGTCTCCTTTTGGGAACGGCCATTGAAGCCTTTGTATCCGCCAGTATGGGAGGTACGGGATGGCAATTTTGGTGTTGCACACTTGGAAGGTGCTGGACAGTCCACCCAATCTAATAGTAGTGGTGTCAGCAATAGGCTGTAATGCCAGCACGGTGCAGTATACATGACGCACTATATACATTATTATTGATGTGCAGGTATGATGATAAGGCCACCAGCCCCTCATGCACAGGAGGGGTTTGAATTCTTAACCCATTAGTACCTCATGAAATTTCCCATTTGGCATTGTGGCTGCTCTAAAGCCTGTTGGGAACTGGTTTCTGACCAGCCTGACAATCAGTAAGTAATGCTCCCTTCTTCTGTAGGCTACATACCGACCTATCTACTGGGGGCCCTATATACATACTGTAACGGGATCAGCTCGGTGGTATGGTAAGACAGGACCAGTCCTTTAAATCTGTTTAAGCAGTCTGGCATTTATTTCAGCCTTATACAAACAGCAAATAAACGTGGGCTTAACTTCAGCCAAAACGAAGGAAAACAAATAGTCTTACACAGTGTGTGCAGGACACTTACAGTCCTGTGTCCAGATAAGCCTCCAGGCTTCCTTGTATCCAGCTGAGACCAGTGTGTAGTCTGTTCCTGGGGAACTCTGAAGCGCACACCTGTCTTCCTCCCCAACTGCAGAGACAACAATCACTTCCCTCTACCCACCTGACCTCCAGGCTTACATACAGAAAACAAACCCTGGCCTGGACCTGAAGATGTGGGAGCAGTCACCCACCCAACTCTATGACTGCTCCTGTGAAAACCATACCCAGACTACTGGCTGTGCAAATATACTAACACTAAAACGTATGTCAGCAACCTACCGCTGCTGACACATGAAATTACAGGTTTTCACCTCACCAACGCCAGGGTCCTTGGGGATACATATCTCAGGTCCACCACAATCCCCTCTGTCCTCCTACAATACCTATCTGCTGGGGGGGGGGCTGTATACCTACTAGTGGCCCTACACACATACCTACCGACTTTGGGGGCTATATTGCTACATACCTACTGGGGGCCCTATATATATATGTACCTACTGGGGGGCTATATGTATATACCTACCTACTGGAAGGACTACATATGTACCTACTGGGGGGCTATATGTATATTCCTACCTACTGGAAGGACTTAAAGGACTACATACTGGCATACCTACTAGGGTGCCCCATTTACATATCTACCTACTGAGGGGGCTATATACCGACCTACCTACTAGGGGCCCTATATACCAACTGGCCTACCTACTGGGGGCCCTGTATAAAAACCTACTTACTGGAGGGGTTATATACCTACCTACCTACTGGGGGCCCTATATATCTACCTATCTCTGGAGGACACCTATATACCTACCTGTCGGGGAAAAGGCTATATCTACTGAAGTGGGCCTGTTGAGGGAATCTGTATATCTTCCTATCTACTAAAGGGATCTGTATAGCTACCTAACTAATAGGGGAGGCCTCTATATCTACCTTCCTACTGCGGGGGCCCTCCTATATGCTTACCTTCCTAATGCTGGGTGACACTCCATCCCCCCCAGCTTCCCTGACATCACCCTGCTTTCCTGAGTTCAGGAAAGCCTATCCAACCTATATCTGCGTGTATAGTGTTTCTGTTTTTTTTTTTCCTACGGATTTTTCTACAGATTTCCGTTTTGGACTGTGTCGGATTCATTAGACTATGTCGGACCGGCGTTGGATCTATTGGTCAATGAGGGTTGAGGAGTGTTTCTTTAAATACATTGATTTTTTTCTATTGTTTGTAGGTTTTATTTTACCATTTTATTCCAATCTTAGTAATAGGGATGTCCAACACCTCTTCATTACTAGTGCTGGGGTTTGGTCAGCCAGTGTTTTTTTTTGTCATCTGACAGTATCCTCATGTCACTGTTACCCCAGTACCCAACACACCAAGGGTACGGTGTTACCATGAGAAGCGGAAAGCTACAAATATTATACCAACAGAGGATTTGGACCATGTATCACTGCAGAAATTATAATCCCTGTTAAAACTTAACTTTTACTTAATTATCTAAAATTATATGACTTAAACCCCTATGTATTACCACCACATACCTAGATAATACAGTATACCTTCTATTATCTGTCAGCGGAGTAATCGTCCCGAATAAGGACGGCTCCGCTTTAGATGACAGACAATATCAATGTATATGTATATGTATAGCATCAAAACATACATCCCCAGCTATCCCGACGCGTTTCCCCCATATAATGTAGGGTTCATCAGGGGATCCAAAAATTCACTTGCTGTGGAATAAAATGCGCTATATACAAAAACGCTACGGCCTTTTTAGGTCAGATAGAAACATACACTCACCGGCCACTTTATTAGGTACACCTGTCCAACTGCTCGTTAACACTTAATTTCTAATCAGCCAATCACATGGCGGCAACTCAGTGCATTTAGGCATGTAGATATGGTCAAGACAATCTCCTGCAGTTCAAACCGAGCATCAGTATGGGGAAGAAAGGTGATTTGAGTGCCTTTGAACGTGGCATGGTTGTTGGTGCCAGAAGGGCTGGTCTGAGTATTTCAGAAACTGCTGATCTCCTGGGATTTTCACGCACAACCATCTCTAGGGTTTACAGAGAATGGTCCGAAAAAGAAAAAACATCCAGTGAGCGGCAGTCCTGTGGGCGGAAATGCCTTTTTTGATGCCAGAGGTCAAAGGAGAATGGGCAGACTGGTTCGAGCTGATAGAAAGGCAACAGTGACTCAAATAGCCACCCGTTACAACCAAGGTAGGCAGAAGAGCATCTCTGAACGCACAGTACGGCCAACTTTGAGGCAGATGGGCTACAGCAGCAGAAGACCACACCGGGTGCCACTCCTTTCAGCTAAGAACAGGAAACTGAGGCTCCAATTTGCCCAAGCTCATCGAAATTGGACAGTAGAAGATTGGAAAAACGTTGCCTGGTCTGAGGAGTCTCGATTTCTGCTGCGACATTCGGATGGTAGGGTCAGAATTTGGCGTCAGCAACATGAAAGCATGGATCCATCCTGCCTTGTATCAACGGTTCAGGCTGGTGGTGGTGGTGTCATGGTGTGGGGAATATTTTCTTGGCACTCTTTGGGCCCCTTGGTACCAATTGAGCATCGTTGCAACACCTTGTGGAATCTATGCCACGAAGAATTGAGGCAGTTCTGAAGGCAAAAGGGGGTCCAACCCGTTACTAGCATGGTGTACCTAATAAAGTGGCCGGTGAGTGTATACTTAGCTTGATGCTGCCAGGTATAATTATTGATAGTCCTCGCAGCACTTTGGTATGCTGGCACCCAGGATGTGAGGGATACAGATGTGAGGCTCATTAACCTTTATAATAAAGATATCCCAATATAACACGTGCAAAGTCCACCTCTGGTATCGCAAAGAAGGCGGAACCAAATGTAAGAGCACCTGTTGCAGGGATCACTCTCACTGTTCCCGGGCAGCGTATCCGGACATGCGCATATCGGAGTCCAAGACGCAGCATATTGCCGGAATCCTGACATGCGCAGTTTAATTTCCGGGACGCCGCATGACGCGGCAGTACCCGGATGCAGCACATTGCTGTGATTCTGACATGCGCAGTCCAACATCCGGGACGCCGTAAGGGCCGGCAGTACCCGTACATGCGCACACACAAGACAGGAACCCGGCAACAGGTACAAAATAATATACACTAATTTCATAGTCTTAGGAATAAGATGGTGGGCGTTATTATCATACATTAGAGGGGCCGCATAAGGTATTTATAGGGAGGCGGAAGTGATCTACTCTGTATCCCTCACACCCTGGGTGCCAGCATACCAAAGTGCTGCGAGGACTATCAATAATTATACCTGGCAGCATCAAGCTAAGTATATGTTTCTATCTGACCTAAAAAGGCCGTAGCGTTTTGTATATAGTGCATTTTATTCCACAGCAAGTGAATTTTTGGATCCCCTGGCGTCGGGATAGCTGGGGATATATCTTTTGATGCTATACATATACATTGATATTGTCTGTCATCTAAAGCGGAGCCGTCCTTTTTCGGGACGATTACTCCGCTGACAGATAATAGAAGGTATACTGTATTATCTAGGTATGTGGTGGTAATGCATAGGGGTTTAAGTCATATAATTTTAGATAATTAAGTAAAAGTTAAGTTTTAACAGGGATTATAATTTCTGCAGTGATACATGAGAAGCGGAGCCTCTAATGTAATGGTCCACTTCTGGGGTGGCTGTGTGATTGTATTTTTAGGACAGGAAGGGCCCAATAGCCATAGACCTTCCCATCCCATCTGTAGCTGCTGGATTTATTTTGGCTGGTTATGAAAAATAGCTATTCCTATGAAATTCATGAACTATAGCTATGACCCCCCACACACATGCATGCTCTCTCCATTCTTGGTAGGTTCTGCCTATAGCAAGAGATGGTACTACAACTCCCAGGAGCCACTCACTGGTCACTGTTGATGACTTACTCAGGTTTCATCTCTGACATTATTGTGGTGATCAGACTTCCTCCATCTCCTCCCTGCAGATAGAATTCACTAAATCCCAGTCGTAGCATCAGTTTGTGGAGATGCGAGCAGCTGCAATGGCATTGAAACCTGAGGATGACAAAACAATCTATAGAAACACCACTATATGTAATATACAGTGATGTTCCTCCAGTGCTGTCTGCTGTAGCCCCCACCATGATGTTCCCCAATGCCGTCTGCTGCAGCCCCCACCATGATGTTCCCCCAGTGCCATCCGCTGCAGCCCCCACCATGAGGTCTCCTCAGTGCCATCTGCTGCAGCCCCGACCATGATGTTTCCCCAGTGCCGTCTGCTGCTGCCCCCACCATGATGTTCCCCAATGCCGTCTGCTGCAGCCCCCACCATGATGTTCCCCAATGTCGTCTGCTGCAGCCCCGACCATGATGTTCCCCCAGTGCCGTCTGCTGAAGCCTCCACCATGATGTTCCCCTAGTGCTGTCTGCTGCAGCCCCCACCATGATGTTCCGCCAGTGCCATCTGGTAGAGCCCCCACCATGATGTTCCCCAATGCCGTCTGCTGCAGCGCCCACCATGATGTTCCCCTAGTGCCATCTGCTGCAGCCCTCACCATGATGTTCCCCCAGAGCCGTCTGCTGTAGCCTCTTCTGTGATGTTCCTCCACTGCCGTCTGCTGCAGCCCCCACCATGATGTTCCCCAATGCCGTCTGCTGCAGCCCCCACCCTGATGTTCCCCAATGCCATCTGCTGCAGCCCCGCCCCTGATGTTCCCCCAGTGCCGTCTGCTGCTGCCCCCACCCTGATGGTCCCCCCGAGAGGTCTGCTGTAGCCTCTTCTGTGATGTTCCTCCACTGCCGTCTGCTGCAGCCCCCACCATGGTGTTCCCCCAGTGCCGTCTGCTGAAGCCTCCACCATGATGTTCCCCTAGTGCTGTCTGCTGCAGCCCCCACCATGATGTTCCCCCAGTGCCAACTGGTAGAGCCCCCACCATCATGTTCCATCAGTAACATCTGTTGCACCCCCACCATGATGTTCCCCAAGTGCCGTCTGGTAGAGCCCCCACCATGATGTTCCATCAGTAACGTCTGTTGTACCCCCACCATGATGTTCCCCAAGTGCCGTCTGGTAGAGTCCTCACCATGATGTTCCATTACAAACGTTTAATGCAGCCCCCACCGTGATGTTCCCCCAGTGATGTCTGCTGTAGCCTCCACTATGTGCAGTCTGCTGCAGCCTCCTCTGGGATGTACCACCCAGACCAGTCGGCTGCCGCCTCCACCGTGTTGTTCCACACAGACCCGTCTGCTGCAGTCTCCACCTTGATGTTCCCCCAGTGCCGTCTGCTGCAGCCCCCACCATGATGTTTCCCCCAGTGCCGTCTGCTGCAGCCTCCACCATGATGTTCCCCCAGTGCTGTCTGCTGCAGATTCCACCGTGATGCTTCCCCAGTGCCGTCTGCTGCAGATTCCACCATGATGTTCCCCAGTGCCGTATGCTGCAGCCCCCACCATGATTTCCCCCAGAGCCGTCTGCTGCAGATTCCACCTTGATGCTCCACTGGTGCCGTCTGCTTCAGCTCCAACCATGATGTTCCCCCAGTGACGTCTGCTGCTGCCCCCACCGTGATGTTCCCCCCAGTGCCGTCTGTTGCAGCCCCCACCATGATGTTCCCCCAGACCAGTCTGCTGCAGCCCCCACCGTGATGTTCCCCCAGTGCCGTCTTGTGCAGCCTCCACCGTGATGTTCCCCCCAGTGCCGTCAATTGCAGCCCCCACCATGATATTCCCCCTCAGTGCCGTCTACTGCAGCTTTTCTCCAGTGGCCACCACATGGGCCTACCTCTCACAATGGAGGTCGGTGACCCAGTGAGAGGCCTGATTGGCTCGATTGAGAGGTAAAGATAGGATAGGACTGCCCGATTTGAGACCACGTTGAAAGTCGTGGGCAGCTTAAACATGTTCTGATCATGATATGTGAACCGAGAGTCTCAAAGTTTTTTCATGTATGATAGATAGCATAAGTGCTTCTTTAGGGATTTCGACGTAGTGTATTACCTCTCACAAGTGGCCCCACATGGGTCTACCCTTCACCAGTGGCCCCACATGGATCTACCCTTCACCAGTGGCATCCACGTGGATCTACCCTTCACCAGTGGCTTCCACATGGATCTACCCTTCACCAGTGGCTTCCACATGGATCTACCCTTCACCAGTGGCTTCCACATGGATCTACCCTTCACCAGTGGCCCCCACATGGGTATACCCTTCACCAGTGGCCCCCACATGGGTCTACCCTTCACCAGTGGCCCCAGCATGGGTCTACCCTTCACCAGTTGCCCCCACATGGGTCTACCCTTCACCAGTTGCCCCCACATGGGTCTACCCTTCACCAGTTGCCCCCACATGGGTCTACCCATCACCAATGGAGAACATATAGCACTACCCTTCACCAGTGGCCCCCACATGGGTCTAACCTTCACCAGTGGCCTCCATATGGGTCTACCTCTCATCAGTGGCCACCACATGGGTCTTCCCTCTCCAGTGGCCCCCACATGGGTCTATCCTTCTCCAGTGGGCCCCACATGGGTTTACCCCACAGGCCCTCACATGGGTCTACCCTTCTCCAGTGGGCCCCACATGGGTTTACCCCACAGGCCCTCACATGGGTTTACCCTTCTCCAGTGGGCCCTGCATGGGTTTACCCTTCTCCAGTGGGCCCCACATAACTCTTCCCCTCACCAGTGGCCCCCACATGGGTCTATTCTTCACCAGTGGTCCCCACATGAGTCTACCCTTCAGTAGTGCCCTTTGAAGCTCTCAGGCCCCCACTGCCTATCACTTGCCTTCTCTAGATCTGCTGTTGTATTATCTGGTAGGGGGGTCGTTGGCACAAGGACTTACGGGTCTCCCCCACTTACCTGTCTTGTGTGGAGCTTCAGAGAAGCCGTATCCTGGGATGGACGGACAGACAACTTGGAATATGACATTGGGGTCCAGTCCATGCTTCCCGGGTTCGGTTAGCAGAGGGATTATGCGGTAAAACTCATAGAAGGATCCAGGCCAGCCGTGAACCATGAGGAGGGGGACGACCTTCTGTCCAGGCTGAAAATGTGGAGTCTTCACATGGACAAAATGGACGTCCAGGCCTACAGGAGCCATAGGAGACAGTGTAATGAGACTATCTCAAGTTCACCAACCTTTGAAATAGGCAATAAGATTGAAAAATTTACCAAATACAAAAAAGTGTAAGGAAAATGGGCCTCTACATAAAGATGGCCGCGGCTATAAGAAGATACCAACACCCTGACACTGAGCTGCAGCCGGGGGCCAAGACCATACAGCAGTCTAACAAGACAGGTTCCACTCAGAACTGGCCTCACCACGGGCGACCAAAGAAGCCGAGTGCACGCGCTCCGCGTCATATCCAGAGATGAGTGCTGCCAGCATTGCTGCAGAGATTACAGGGGCGGGGGTCAGCCTGTCAGTGCTCAGACCATACGCCGCACACTGCATCAGTCTGCATGGCTGTCGTCCCAGAAGGATGCCTCTTCTAAAGATGATGCACAAGAAAGCCACAGACAGTTTGCTGAAGAAAAGCAGACTAAGGACACGGATTACTGGAACCACGTTCTGTGCTCCGATGAGACCAAGAGGAACTTATTGGGTTCAGGTGGTATCAGGCTTGTGTGGCAGCAACCCGGTGAGGAGTACAAGGACAAGTGTGTCTGACTCCAGTTAGGCATAGTGGTGGGAGTGTCATGGTTTGGGGCTGCATGAGTGCTGCCGACTTTGGGAAGCTACAGGCCATTGAGGGAACCATGAATGCCAACATGTCCTGTGACATCCTGAAGCAGAGCCTGATCCTCTCCCTTCTGGGCTGCAGGGCAGTATCCAACATGATAACGACCCCAAACTCCCCCAAGACCCCCACTGCCTCGCTAAAGAGAATGAGGGTGAAGGTGCTGGACTGGCCAAGCGTCTCCAGACCTCAACCCTATGGAGCATCTGTGGGGCCTCCTCAAACAGAAGGTGGAGGAGCACAAGGTCTCTAACATCCACCAGCTCCATGCTGTCGTCATGGAGGAGGGAAGAGGATTCCAGAGGCTCTAGTGACCTCCTATATAATATACTGTCTGATACATATTATACTATAGTGTAATATATACTATATAATATACTGCCTGATACATATAATGCTATAGTGTAATATAATTCGTGATGGTCGCCGGCCCCGGAGGACGCACCTTCGATGCTGGTCTTGTAGTGCGGGTATCTGTTGATGATCTCCACCTGTTTGCCCCAATCATACGTGTTCCTCCAGTAGGAGACGATCTTCTGCAGCTCGGTCCCTGGGAAGCCATAATGAAACTGGGCCCCCTCCAGGGGGGAAACATAGCGGGTCTGATCCAGCCGCGTATGGAGATCCTGCAGACCACACAAGTGTTACCTAAGAGGGAGGAGCCTACCGGCAAATCAGGGGCGGTTACCTACAGGTGGGGCGGAGCCTGAGGCAAGACCCTAATTAGAATTCATAAAGCCCCACAACCAAATACCATGGGCCTCAGCACCTAATGACAGGAGCCTGAAACGGCAGCATAAGCAGCAATAGTGATAGGGATAAATAATACCGCCACATACCAGAGACCCCACATAGGGCCAGATAGCAGAGACACCCACGTGTCACTCCATAGAAAGAGTGCTGTGTCCCTGCACATGAGCGGCCCCTCACCCTCTGAACACTGTCTGCACATGAGCGGCCCCTCACCCCCGGACCCAGAGGGGCCGCTGTGACTGTAGTTACACACAGGGTCTAAGGCAATATCAATATTGGCAAACATCATGGTGTGAGACCTTCATCTAATGAAAGTACTATTTTATAGTGAGTACTATACCTCTATACAAACCTACAGGGGGCCTCTATACCTACCTATAGGGAGCCTCTATACAAACCTACAGGGGGCCTCTATACCTACCTACAGAGATCCTCTATACCTACCTACAGGGGGCCTCTATACCTACCTACAGGGGCCCTCTATACCTACATACAGGGCCCCTCTATACCTACATACAGGTGGCCTCTATAACTACCTACCTACAGGGAACCTATATACCTACCTACAGAGGCCCTCTACAGTATATCTACCTACCTACAGGGGGCCTCTATACCAGGGGTGGGCAATTCATTTTCCCATCGGGCCGCATGAAAAAGTGCGATGGTTTTGGGGGGCCGGACTAATAAAAACATAGGGTGAACGGAGGGAAAAATCATTTTTTGGGTGATTATTTTTGTGGAAACTTACTGGGGGATGTATCTATATACCTGCCTTACTCATGGTACACAGTAAGGCAGGTATATACAGCTCTCCTCAGTAAGGTAGGTATGTAGATGTATGTCCCCTCAGTCTGGCAGGTATATACAGCTCCCCTCAGTCAGTCAGTTATATAGCTATAGGTACCCGCAGGCAGGTATATAGATAGATACAGCTCCCCACAGGCAGGTATTTAGATAGGTTCAGCCCCCCCTTCAGGCAGGAATATAGATAGGTACAGCTCCCCACAGGCAGGAATATAGGTACAGCTCCCCACAGGCAGGAATATAGATAGGTACAGCTCCCCTCAAGCAGGTATATAGATAGATATAGCACCCCTCAGGCAGGTATATTTAAGGCTCCAAACAGGCAGGTATATAGCTATTTAGGGCTCCATACAGGCAGGAATATAGTTAAAGCTCCCCCCGGCGGGTATATAGCTGTTCGGGCTCCATACAGGCGGGAAAATAATTTAAAGCTCCACACAGGCGGTTATGCTAGTTAGGTCTTCCACAAGCGGTAGGGTTCCCACGGGCAGGTATTAGACAGGGCTTTCCAGGCGGTATAAGACAGGGCTTTCCACGGGGCAGGATATAGACAGGGTTCCAAGCAGGAATATTAGACGGGCTTTCCACGGGCAGATATATAAAAAGGGCTTTCCACAGGAGGATATAGCGGGCTTTAAAAGGGCAGGTATATGAAGGGCTTTCCACGGCAAGTATATAGACAGGGTTTCCCAAGGGGTTTTTTGACAGGGCTATCCACAGGCAATTATAAGGGGGTTTCCACGGGCCGGTATATGATGGGTTTCCCCCAAACGGGTAATAGTGCTTCCCCAGGCGGTATATAAAAAGGGCTTTCCACAGGCGGTTTTTTTTAAGGGCTTCCCGGCAGGCATAAGATAGGGTTCCCACATGCAGGCATATAAAAGGGGGTTTCCCACGGCGGTATATAGTTTTGTGACCAAAAAACAAACACTAATACTCCCCTTGGCTTCCCCTGTTTCCCGGCGGCGCGCTCTTTTCAAACCGAGGAGCTTCCCGGGGCTGGGGGGGGTGTGACGTCATCCCCGGGCCCGGGACGCTCCTCCGTCACCCCCTGGGCCCCGCACAGTTTTTAAACCGTGTGCGCCCAGGAGAGGCAGTGGCGCAGTGAGCGGAGTTCACCGCGTCGCTGCCTAATTCCCCGAAATAGTGCGCTGCGGCCCGCGGGGGCCCTCTTGCAATACGCCGCGGGGGCCCTTCCCGCAACCCCCGGGCCCGCGGCGACCCGTCAGCGCTACTAGCAGCCTGGGATGGTATCCCGCGGGCGCATCCGAAGCTGGGGCCCGGATGGGGCCCGGGGGGGCCTACTTTCCCCAGGTTGCTCTTTTCAGGGGTGGCCAAAAGTTTTGGGCCCCCTGGCAATTCTGTCAGATAATACCAGTTTCTTCCTGAAAATGATTGCAATTACTAATTCTTTGGTATTATTATCTTCATTTAATTTGTCTTCAAGGGAAAACCACAAAAAAAATAGTTAAACCCAAACTGGATAAATTCCACCCAAACATAAAAAGGGGGTGGACAAACGTTTGGCCCCTTTTAAAAAAATCGGTGTTGCTTCTCTAATTTGTGTAATTTAAACGCACCTGTAACTTCCCTGTGGTCCTAACAAGTGTTTGGCAATAACAAAATCCCACTTCCCGCAGTTGACATGGATTAAAGTTGACTCAACTCGTCTGTGCCCTTGTTGACCAATTGAGATGGAGACAAAAAAGAAACAAAGAACTTTTGAGATTTTGATAACCCAAAATTTGTGGGAACCCTGAGCAATCTAAAGGGGCAAAAGTCCACCCAAAAAGCCCTGAATGTTCCGTGTCCCCCGTGCGCACTGTCCAAGAAGTGTAAAGCCCATGGCACTGGGTTAACCCCCCTTGGCCTTGGCTAACCTCCCCTGATGAAAACCCCTGGCCCTTGGGGTAACCCCCCTTTGATTAAACCAGGCATGGGTAACCTCCCTAGATGTAAAGCCATAACACTGTGGTAACCCCCTAGGGGCACTGTGGTAACCTCCCCATGGCACTGTGGCTAACCCCCCCTTTGGGCATGTGGCTAACCTCCCTAGATTAACCCCATGGCCTGTGGAAAACCTCCGTAATGTAAACCCCAGGCATTGGGGGTTAACTCCCTAGATGTAAAGCCCTGGCACTGTGGCTCCCCCCTGATGTAAAGCCATGGCACTGTGGCTAACCCCCCAGGTGTAAAGCCCATGGCCCCTGTGGCTACCTCCCTAATGTGGACGGACCCCCTGGCACTGTGGCTAATCCCGAGAGTAAACCCCAGGCCTTGGTAACCTCCCGAGATGTAAACCCAAGGGTTGTGGCTAACCCCCCCGAAGGGAAAAGCCCCTGGCCTGTGGCAAACCCCCGATGTAAGCTCAGGGCCTGGGTTCCCTCCCTAGATGTAAAGCTAGGGCACGTGGCTAACCTCCCTAGATGTAAAGCCCATGGAAAACTTGGCTAACCTCCCTAGATGAAAACCCCAGGCACTGTGGTAACCTCCCTTTGTAAAGCCCCAGGGCCTGTGGCAACCCCCCTGATGAAAAGCCAGGGGTTGTGGTAACCTCCCAGATGAAAAGCCCTGGCACTGTGGCAAACCTCCAAAGGAAAAGCTATGGCACTGTGGTAACCCCCCTGATGAAAAAGACTTGGCACTGGGGTTAACCCCCCTAGATGAAACCCCATGGAAAAGTGGCTAACCCCCCAGATGTGGAGGAGCCCGGGCACTGTGGCTAACCTCCCGAGATGTAAAGCCCAGGGCAGGGTAGCCTCCCTAGATGAAAACCCGGGCACTGTGGTTTACCCCCCGAGATGAAACCCAGGGCCTGTGGTAACCCCCGAGATTAAAAGCCATGGCATGTGGAAACCTCCCGAATGTAAAGCCCTGGCATGTGGCTAAAATTCCCTAGATGTAAACCCCATGGCATGTGGCTAACCCCCTAGATTAAAGCCATGGACTGTGGCTAACCTCCCTAATGTAAAGCCCATGGCTTGGGTAACCTCCCGAGATGAAAAGCCAGGCACTGTGGCTAACCCCCAGAGTAAAGCCCATGGCATGGGGCTAACCCCCCTAGATTTTGGATGGGCCATGGCACGTGGAAACCCGAGATGTAAAGCCCATGGACTGTGGCTAACCCCAGAGTGGAGGGGCCCCCTGGATGGGGTTTCCCTCCCTGTGTAAAGCCCAGGGCCTGTGGTTTACCTCCCTAATGAAAAGCCCATGGAGGGTGGCTAACCTCCCTAGATGAAAAGGGCCCATGGCCCGTGGCTAACCCCCCTGATGAAAAAACCCCCTGGCCGTGGCTAACCCCCCTAGATTAAAGCCCATGGCAGTGGCTAACCTCCCTGTAAAAAGCCCATGGCATGTGCCTTACCTCCCTAATGTAAAGCCCGCACTGTGGCAAACCCCCCTAGATGAAAGCCCATGGCACTGTGGTAACCCCCCTGATGTAAAGCCCATCACTGTGGCTAACCCCCCGGATGTACAGCCCATGGCCCTGGCTAATCCCGAGATGTAAAGCCCTGGCACTGTGGCTACCTCCGGATGAAACCCCATGACACTGTGCAACCCCCCAATGTAAAGCCATGGCACTGGGGTAACCCCCCTAGATGAAAAGCCCATGGCACTGTGGAAAACCCCGGATGTAAAGCCCAATGGCAATTGGCTAACCCCCGAGATGTAAAGCCCATGGCACTGTGGTAATCTCCCTAGATGTAAAGCCCGGGGATGTGGCAAACCCCCCTAGATGTAAAGTCCAGGGCACTGTGGCTAACCTCCCTGATGAAAAAGCCCCATGGCACTGTGGCTAACCTCCCAAAGATTAAAGCCCATGGCACTGGGGCTAACCTCCAGATGGGGATGGAGCCCATGGCACTGTGGCAACCTCCCCATGGCAGTGGCAAACCTCCCATGGCACTGTGGCTGACCCCCCCAGGGCCCTGTGGCTGACTCCCCCATGGCACTGTGGCTAACTCCCTATGGCATGTGGCAAAACCTCCTAAATGGGGGATGGAAAAAAAAATTGATGAAGATTCAATGCAAGATTGTGGGTGGTGGATAAAGAACTCGAATAACATCCAAAAAAAGTTCAAGCCCCCTGCAGCCCGAGGGTATAACAGTGTCACCCCGTACTATCGTCGGGTCTGAAAGAAAAGGGCTGTATGGGAGGATACCCAGGGGGACCCCATTTTTTACCCCGGCATAACAAAAGCCAGGTGGGGTTTGCCCAAAATTACCCGGAAAGCCTAAAGTTTTGGAAGAATGTTCTTGGTCGAGGAGACAAAAGTAAAAAAAAGGCATACCTAGAGTTACAGGGAAAAAAAGAGGCAAAAAAAAACCCCGGGCCTAAGTCAAAAAATGGCGGGGGGGTCCCCCAGTTTTGTGGGTTTCCTTGCGCCTCTGGCAATGGATTTCTTGACCGTGTGCCGGCATTATGAAGTCTGCAGCATAAAGTAGGGCCAGTGTGAGAAAGCTGGGCTCCCTCAGAGGTATGGTTTTCCACAGGACAATGACCCAAAAACCACTTCAAAAACACTAGAAAATTTGGTTGAGAGAAACGCTGGAGACTCCTAAAGTGGGAAAAGATCCAACCTGAAACCCCTAGAACACCCGTGGGAGTCTCACAATGGCGGGGGAAAGGGGCCCTTCAAATCTCGGGCCGGGGCAGTTTGCCCAAGAAGAAGGTCTTAAAATTTCCCGCAAAATTTGGGGAAACTCATTGCTGGTTACCGGGAAGCGGGTGTTTCGCATTTTTTTGGGTAAAGGTTGGTACCAATATTAGGTGAGGGAGGGGGCCAATACTTTTGTCGGCCCATTTTTTAAATTTGGGTGAAAATTTAATATTGATTTTTGTTTCATTCTTTTTGTGTTTTTTCATTTCAACAAAATAAATAAATAAAAATACAAAGAATTTGTGATTGCAATCATTTTCAGGAAGAAACTGAGAATTATCTGACAGAATTGCAGGGGTGCCAATAATTTGGGCCACCACTGTAACTACCTACAAACAGAGATCCCCCTTTTAACCAACGGGGGCCTCTATAATACCTAAGGGGGGTCTATACCTATCTTTCAAAATCCCTATACCCCAGGGGCCTTTACCTACCTACTGTTTCCTCTTACCACCCCGGGGCCCTCTATATCTACCTACAGGGGACCTCTACACTATATCTACCTACCTGCAGGGATCCTCTATACCTACCTACAGGAGCCTCATACCACCTACAGGAGCCTACAGTATTTAGCAAACCACGGGGGCCCCACAGTAATTTACTACCACGGGGGCCTCTACAATATATCTAGCTACCTACAGGGTGCCTCTCCAGTATATCTACCTACCTACAGGTGGCCTCTATACCTACCTACCTACAGGGAACCTATATCCCTCCCTAAAAGGGCCCTCACATAATCACCTGCTATAGGGGGCCCACAGTATATCCCTACCACAGGGTCCCTTTTTTAAAACCCCCCCAAACCTACCAAGAGCCCCTATACCAACCTGCATGGGGCCTCTATACCTACCTACAGGGGGCCTATATACCTACAGTACCTACCTACAGGGAGTCTCTATACCTACCTAATAACAGTGGCCTCTAAACCTGCCTACAATGGGGCTCTATACCTACTTACCTACAGGGAGCCTCTATACCTACCTACAGAGTGAGTCTATACCTACCTACAAAGGGGGCCCTATACCACCTACGGGGAGCCCATACCTACTCCCTACAACCTCTTATCTACCAAAGGGGACCTCTATCACCTACAGAGTGAGTCTATACCTACCTATCTACAGGGGGCCTCTATACCTACCTACCGGGAGCCTCTATACCTACCTACCTACAGGAGGCCTCTATATCTACCTACGGGGCCTTCCCTCCCCCCCCTACAGGGGCCCCAAACCTCCCCAAAAAAGTGCCTCTAAACCTGCTACGGGGGGGGCTTTATACTACTTTTACCTGCAGAGGCCTCTAACCCCTACCTACAGAGCGAGTCTATACCTACCTACATGGGAGCCTCTATACCTGCCTACCTTCGGGAGGCCTCTATACCTACTTACCTGCAGAGGGCCCTCTATACTCCCTCCAAGTATCTATCCCTCCTACCTACAGGGGGCCTCTATATCTACCTTTCTATCAACCTACCTACTTAAAAGAGACCTAAATGCCTTCTTACCTACTGGTGGTAGGGGCTATGTATCTACATATGTACTAGGGGGGCCTCTATACCTACCGACAGGGAAAGGACCCCCCCTCGTACCTTAATGTGCTCCTCCGATGCCTCGATGTGGAATGCTCTCACCCCGGGGTCCTCGCTCTCCTGGGGTCTCGCCGCCGCTCCCCACCACCCGTCCCCCATCTCTATGGTTCTCTTCCTGCGTCCACATAACATCCAGCAAAGAACAGCCCGTGGCCGAAAACCGGGACCACAGCTTGCCCAAATTCATGACCTCCGCCCGCGGGGGAAAAAAAGGGTGTGAAGGGAACACCCCCCAAAATAAGAACTAGTGATAATCCGCAAAGCATTACACCCTGACCTCTAAAAGGCTCGCTTTCCCCCTCCTGAAAAATGTGATATATCCTGCAAGCTTACCCCTGACCTTTACAGGCATCGCCCTCTACCTTTTTAAAAACAAAATATATATCCTGCAGATTATTACACCTCTGACCTCTCTACAGAACATCACTCCTCTACCTCCTGATACATAGTGATATATCCTGCAGATTATTACACCTGCTTGCAAAACTCAATGTCCCATCTGCTGTGACCCAGAGAAATGGCCGCACAGCGCCCCTCACAGGCCGAGTGTCTACATATTATAGGCCTCAATTATCAACAGTCTAACCGTACAACTGTCTGTGTCACCCATAGCAACCAATTAGAGCCCCTAGCAACCAATCAGAGCCCATAGCAACCTATTAGAGCCCAGAGCAACCAATCGGAGCTCATAGTAACCAGACAAAGCCCATAATAACCAGATTGCAGCTTACATCTTTCCAGAGTAGCATAAAAATTAAAAGCTGAGCTCTGATTGGTTGCTTTGGGCTCTGATTGTTTGTAAGCTGAGCTCTGATTGGTCGCTATGAGCTGTGATTGTTTGCTATGGGCTATGATAGGTTGCTATGGGCTTTGATTGGTTGCTATGAGCTCTGATTGGTTGTAAGCTGGGCTCTGATTGGTTGCTATGAGCTGTGATTGGTTGCTATGGGCTCTGATTGGTTGCTATGAGCTGTGATTGGTTGCTGTGAGCTCTGATTGGTTGCTGTGAGCTCTGATTGGTCGCTTTGGGCTCTGATTGGTCGCAGTGGGCTCTGATTGGTTGCTGTGGGCTCTGATTGGTTGCTATGGGCTCTGATTGGTTGCAGTGGGGTCAGATTGGTCACTATGGGCTCTGATTAGTTGCTATGGGCTCTGATTGGTTGTAAGCTGAGCTCTGATTGGTTGCTATGAGCTGTGATTGGTTGTTATTGGCTCTGATTGGTTGATGTGAGCTCTGATTGGTTGCTATGGGCTCTGATTGGTTGCTGTGAGCTCTGATTGGTTGCTATGAGCTGTGATTGCTTGCTATGGGCTGTGATAGGTTGCTATGGGCTCTGATTGGTTGTAAGCTGAGCTCTGATTGGTTGCTATGAGCTGTGATTGGTTGCTATGGGCTCTGATTGGTTGTAAGCTGAGCTCTGATTGGTTGCTATGAGCTGTGATAGGTTGCTATGGGCTCTGATTGGTTGCTCTGAGCTCTGATTGGTTGCTATGGGCTCTGATTCGTCGCTATGAGCTCTGATTGGTCGCTATGAGTTCTGATTGGTTACTATGAGCTCTGATTGGTTGCTATGAGTTCTAATTGGTTATTATGGGCTCTGGTTGGTTGCTATAAGCTCTGATTGGTTGCTATGAGCTCTGATTGGTCGCTATGGGCTGTGATTGGTCGCTATGGGCTGTGATTGGTTGCTGTGAGCTCTGATTGGTCGCTTTGGGCTCTGATCAGTCGCAGTGGGCTCTGATTGGTTGCTATGGGCTCTGATTGGTTGCTATGGGCTCTGATTGGTTGCTATGGGCTCTGATTGGTTACTATGAGCTATGATTGGTCGCTATGGACTCTGATTGGTTGCTATGAGTTCTGATTGGTTACTATGAGCTCTAATTGGTTGCTATGAGTTCTAATTGGTTATTATGGGCTCTGGTTGGTTGCTATGAGCTCTGATTGGTTGCTATGAGCTCTGATTGGTTGCTATGAGCTCTGATTGGTCGCTATGGGCTCTGATTGGTTACTATGGGCTCTGATTGGTTGCTGTGATCTCTAATTGGTTAATATGGGCTCTGGTTGGGTGCTAGGAGCTCTGATTGGTTGCTATGGGCTCTGATTGGTTGCTGTGATCTCTGGTTGCTATGGGCTCTGATTTGTTGCTATGAGCTCTGAATGGTTGCTATGGGCACTGATTGGTTGTTTTTCGACCCAGACCTATCTCATACATGAGGCCCATTGTCCCAGTTTTGGCTTCACCAGAGCGTCCTCGGCCTCGTTCCTGCAATCCCCAGCGATGTCGGGGGCCGGCTCTGGGCCCCAGGGAGGTGATCTCTGCCCTGGCACAGTCGCACATGATGGGTGTATGATGCAGGCTCATGTGCTGAGCTCATTACAGCCGCTAACAGCAGGGAATGGAGCTGGCTCCGATCCCTGCTGATAACACATTGCAGCTGATCTGCCCTCTCGTGACAGAATCCTGGGGTGAAGACTGGTTCCCATAGCAACCAGAAGCCTAAGTGACTAAAAAGTACATGGTTCCTGTAAGAAAAAATTTGTACTCACCAAAAGAGGAGTCAGGAGACGGATCCAAAGTGGTCCATGGAGCGTATAGCTCCTGGTCCCGCAGGAAGGGCTATGATATGCCCGCCGTCCCCTGTATGAATGAGCCAGTCTTAAATAGACCGGGGGCCGGATGTTTACCGCTGACCGCACTCGAGTTCCGGTCTGAACCACTTCCGCCCTCAGTCGCGGAGTGCCCATGATGACATCCGCCCTGAGTGTGGGTACTTATGACGAGCACCGCCTCTTAATCGCAGCGCTCGTCACCATGAGGGCGACACATCCGCCAATATGGGGCGTCATAATGATCTCCGCCCACAGCTTGAAAAAAAACGCACAGAAAATAGAAAGAGGTCTTATAGTCATGATGGTTTGGGCTTAGGAGGGAATGGAAAGCGAATCACAATGGAAAAAGATGTATTATCAATCAATTCATTTAAAGAGCCTCCACATTCACCAAAATAAGGCGGGAGCTAGATATAAGTTATGTTCAATTCTTTAAAAATGAGTCACTAAAGCCCATAAAACAGTATACGGGTATAGTATTAAATACCATAGTATCAGTCATATCAAACCCTGGTATATATAAATGTGTAGAATGAGTCTAGAATCTACAAACTTATCAAAAAACAATAATCCCAACATAGTGTACGCACTGTCATAGCAGGATATATACTGATGGAAAGTAACAATCTCAAGAGGCAAAAGAATTTTTTATAAAGCGTCTTATAATCTCATATCTTAGACTTTAGAGACAGTCATAAATAGCAACTAAAATTCAGTCGCTCATTGAGACCCTGTGGATATACTGTGCCTAATGTATAGATCCAGAAGGTCTCGCGTCTGAGGAGGTCCAAATCCCCTTTCCTTTCGTTCGGATATATCAAATCGATTCCCATTATCTTGAGATCCATGCTCAGCCATATTTCTAACTGCCATGCAAAAAGAGTGGGGAGAACTCCGCATTCATCGCCCCACCTACCCCCCTCTCCTCCGCTCAGACCGACTCAGACCGCACTACAGCCAGAACAGGATTTTGCTTTATGGCAGAACCCAATTAAATTATTCCCCCCTTACATCAGAGGATGAATGGTGCCCGATGCATGGTATAGGCGTATAATGTGTACCTGGTATAGCATTATTATGTGAGCTATATGTGGAGTATTATGTGCGTATGGTTTGTCGGTATTATGTGGGCTGTATATGGAGTATTGTGTGCACATGGTATGTCTGTATTTTGTGGGCTGTTTATGGAGTATTATGTGCACATGGTATGTCAAATATTATGTGGGTTGTATATGTAATATTATGTCCCCTGAAGAAGCGAGGGACGCGAAACGCGCGTCGGGACGTCAGGCATACTCCTCCTCTATGCCTTGGTAGGATTCCCTATTTATGCGGGCAACCTGTGCACGTCATACTATTTTCTATATATAGACTGGCAATTGGATTCACTTGGTTAGTGTTTATGTGACACAATATATGTCCGCTTTGTTTTCAACAGTCCATCTATAATACTTGTTCATGTTTTATGGGATCCATAGTACAATTAGAGCTGTTTATATTTAACCGTATGCATATTAAGGAGTATTTTGTATGCCTGCAGTTGGTTAGGGCATTCTTATTCACTATCTATATGTGTGTGTTTTTACTATTTAATAAAGACTTTTTTGCATATATACGTTTGACTACAAATTCTATATTTTTTGTATATACAATTCATCTCCAATTTCGTATCTAGTCAGATCTCACAGATGGCCCCCAGCCCCCAGGAAAGCTCAATTTACATGTTCATCAGCACAGCCAAAACCCATTGTAAATGCTCTTCTATAGGAAGTTAGCACAGCAGGAGATGTGGACACCTCAAAAGAAGCCTCATCTCCATTAATTAGCTCCAAGACATATGCTGTCCCAAACCCCAAGCTTCAAAGATTTCAATGAAAATGACCCAGCCACAGCGGCTCTGAACTTTCATAAAGAGAATCGTGGAACCGTGGTATACCGCAATTTCACATTTTAAAATGTGAATCTTTCTGCACAGCCCACTGCCACTCCTGGGTTTCTAGGGCGCATGGGGACTTAGAAATCGAAAACTGGACTTAGGGAATACCTAGGATGGGGGTGTCGGGCATGAGGGCGTAGTGTAGGTCCAGCCGGTTCTGATGATGCCACCGACTCGGTTCTGTGCCAATGCCCTGCTGTGTTATGGTCCATTTTTTTTTTTCAGTCAGAAATTGCATGGCCAGAATGGGAGGAGTTCATAGACTGTCCCAGGGGTGTGTGGGGGCATGTAGGGGGCTGCCACGTGGGCTGTCCCCTCACAAATATAAGCAGGAGCCTGGGTGGGCTCAACCATTGATCCAGCAGGGGGGGGTACCTAAGAGCATTTCCAGGAAAATCCACACACAGAAGCCAGGCCACATAAGCCCACCCATGTGGGCCGTAAACCAAAAGGTAACTGGACACATTTTACTGCCTTTGTCTGTAACCATACTTATATTTGCACCTCTAACTCTTACCTGTATATTATTATGCATTTGTATATATTTGTTTAGTGTGCTCTCCAAGGCTAATTAAATCTATAAACTTTAATCTGAGTTAGTCTGTCTTGATCATCAGCCTCACACGCCTAGCACTCGGTCTATAATATATAGCTACCCCAAGGCTGGTTCCTGGCCTTGTTATAAGTCGGTAACGGACCAGTCTTATAAATAAACTAGAAACTGGTGGCAGTCATTCAGAATTCTGGGCGAGTAGGGTGTTTTCTCATCATCCCTGGTTCTCCCTGTGCCCGTTTGGACAGGGGCTAACAGTGAAACAGTATCTGGCTGACCTTGTGCACCCCTAGGGGGCAGCGCACTGTCACGATACACCCCAAGCCAGGCCGTCGACCCTCGAGTGGGTCGGCGGGGCGGGCTTTTTCCTGACAGAAGTATTTTGTGTACATGGTATGGAGGTATTATTCATACACTATTAATAAGGCAAATTGTTCCTGAAACGCATCTCCACTACTTGTTGCCTCTTCCAGGCTTTTTAAATGGATTAAATAAACTACAAGTTCTATTTGGAAGATAGAACGAGAGTTTGTGAATTGCTGGATCGTGCACCTCTTTCTTTTCTTCACACGTATACATGGGAGAGATTGACCCCCGGACTCCCTTGCTTTCCGTGCAATCACCCCTCGTCTATATAGGTGAGCTGAAATTTCTTATTGTTTTGATGGAGGTATTCATAGTACCATTCACTTATTTTATTTGTATATTCACATAAGAAATCCTCATTCCTGGAAACGGCACAAGGCAGGTGGGGGCCAAGGCACGGACCTGGCACTAGGGCCCAGGATCTTCAGGACACCTCCCAGAGATCAGTGCAGGATTCAGCAGATCAGACAATGACCATCAATAACAAAGTGTCAGTCAGAGGCGCTGACCTCCCGGCCCCCGGAAATCAGAGGGGGGGGGGGAGGAGACTTTATTTTTTTTCCACTTTGGACACAAAGTTCTGGATGTCGCGGGCGAGAAGTTCCGGCTCCTCAAAGGCGGCAAAATGTCCTCCGCGCGGCATGTAGGAGTACGAGACAATGTTCTGGTATATGTCCGAAGCCAGGACCCGGGGGGTGTGAGACCAAACAAAGGGGAAGGCGGCGATACCGGTGGGAACATAGATGGGGGTCCTGGAATAAAGAGAGACAACGTATATATTATGTGTACATCCCTGGTATATAGTGATATGGAGCATGCTGGTATAACCTGGGGATCTCCGGTATATAGTGATATGGAGCATGCTGGTATAACTCGGGCCTCTCCTGTATATAGTGATATGGAGCATGCTGGTATAACCTGGGTGTGAGGAGAATCCACTCCAAAATATGACAAATCATCTCCAACTTCCTATCTAGTCAGATCACAGATGGGTCCCAGCCTCCCAGGAAAGCTCCATTTACACGTTAATTAGTGCAGCCATGACCCATTGTAAATGCTCTTAATAGGATGTTGGCACAGCAGGATACATGGACACCTCAAAAGAACCCTCACTTCCATTAATTAGCACTGAACACATGCTGCCTCAAACCCCCAAGCTTCAAAGACTTCAATTAATCAAACCTAGCCGATCCGTCTCCGATATTTCATATCGATTCATAGGCAATCCGCTCATAACTGGTCCATGGCGAGTTCATATCGCAAAACATGGAACTCCCCACACACAGCCACCATTTCCAGGTTTCTGGGGTGCAGGGGGACCGAGATATCCAGAACCGGACCTACTGAGCCCATAAGATAGGTGTGTCTGATATCCGGGCGTCGTGTAGGTCCAGTCGGTTCTGATGGTGCTACCGGCTCGGTTCTGTGCCAATGCCCTGCCGCGTTATGGTCCATTTTTGTGTTTGTATCAGAAACTGCATGACCTGAGTGGGAGGAGTTCTTAGACCGTCCCAGGGGTGTGGGGGCGTGTAAGGGGGCTGCCATGTGGGCTCTACCGTTGATCCATGGAGGGGGGCACCTAAGAGCATTTCCAGGAGCATCCACCCACAGAAGCCAGGCCGCATACGCCCCCCATGCAGCCCCGAAGGTAACTTGACCTATTTTAACTGCCATTTGTCTGTAACCCATGCTTGTATGGTGGCAGCTTGGATTTCTCCCTGGGCCCGTGTGGACAGGGGTTAACAGTAGAACAGTATCTGGCTGACCTTGTGCACCCCTAGGGGGCCGTGCAACGTCGAGATACACCCCAAGTCAGGCCGCCGTCCCTCGAGTGGGCCGGCGGTTGGGCTTTTTTCGTCACACTGGGGATCTCCTGTATATAGTGATATGGAGCATGCTGGTATAACTCGGGCCTCTCCTGTATATAGTGATATGGAGCATGCTGGTATAACCTGAGGATCTCCTGTATATAGTGATATGGAGCATACTGGTATAACTCGGGCCTCTCCTGTATATAGTGATATGGAGCATGCTGGTTTAACCTGGGGATCTCCTGTAAATAGTGATATGGAGCATGCTGGTATAAACCTCCTGTATATAGTGATATGGAGCATGCTGGTATAACCTGGGCCTCTCCTGTATATAGTGATATGGAGCATGCTCGTATAACCTGGTTATCTGCGGTAAAATGGGATATGGAACATGCTGGTGTAACCTGGGGATCTCCTGTATATTGTGATATGGAGCATGCTGGTATAACCTGGGCCTCTCCTGTATAAAGGGATATGGAGCATGCTGGTATAACCTGGGCCTCTCCTGTATATAGTGATATGGAGCATGCTGATATAACGTGGGGATCTCCTGTATATAGTGATATGGAGCATGCTGGTATAACCTGGGGATCTCCTGTATATAGTGATATGGAGCATGCTGGTATAACCTGGGCCTCTCCTGTATATAGTGATATGGAGCATGCTGGTTTAACCTGGGGATCTCCTGTATATAGTGATATGGAGCATGCTGGTATAACCTGGGGATCTCCTGTATATAGTGATATGGAGCATGCTGGTATAACCTGGGGATCTCCTGTATATAGTGATATGGAGCATGCTGCTATAACCTGGGCCTCTCCTGTATATAGTGATATGGAGCATGCTGCTATAACCTGGGCCTCTCCTGTATATAGTGATATGGAGCATGCTTGTGGATAATTTACCTCACTGCTGCAGATGTTTGGAATTCTTTACTTAAGTTCTCCTTGTAGAACCTCATGGAGGAGGTTATAGATCCAGTCACCCAGTAGATCATCACATTAGTGAGGAGATCGTCCATGGAGTATTTCCTGTGATACAAACATAACAATATGTTCAGGTTTCTGTGTCTGTTCTTAGCGGTATTATTTTACCCCCTTTCCCTGGGCTGAAGAAAACAAGCACCATTCTGGTAATACCCCTCCACCTACTCTTAATGAGAGAATATTAAATTTTCAGCAGGCGGTAAAGTGATCTGCTCTCTAAATCAGCTAAGTTGTGCTGGACTCTAGTGGCCAGTATGCGAACTGCAGCATTTCCTATTCATGTGGATTGTGATGTACAGACGCCCATTCTTATAGATGACAAAGATGCTATAGAGTCCAAGTAGAAAGTGACCCAGCCCTGCCCGGTCCCAAGACGGATCCTGCTGAGAAATGAGGCCGCCATTGCTGGAAGGAGCAAATCCAACAATTGTTCAACCACGAATCTGTAGCAAAAAGTTCTGCAGCCAAGCAGATCCTCAGTTCCCATAAAATACATTCATGGCCAAACCGGCAGCCTGAGAGGAGATCCCTGGAGCCACCAACCAAATGTAGAGCAGCAAAGCTGGAGGTGCAGAGGGGATTCCTGCAGGGATATTCGAGACCAGGGGTGAGGGTCCTTCATGAACGAAGAAGAGATCCAACCAGATTCCAGCAAAGCAGGGGCACCTTTATCAAGACAGCTGCACCAGAATTCTGAGACAATTTGCACCAAATATCTTGTCCTCAGTGCTTTACACCACCTGTCTGATGTGTTTTAGACACTTTCTTGTCCCTTCTGCGCCTCGTCTGACAAAAGGGGTGAGGCCTCGGTTATAGGGTCGTGGTTGTGTAAAGGGGGGGTGACAGCGTGCACCGCGCCGAAATTTGGGTGCAGTTAGTGGTATTAAGTAAGAATAGTGTAAACACTATGATGGGTGGCGCACTGCAGGACTGTATAGAAGACATTCCAAAGTCCAGCGTATAAATGGAGATAAAATGTTTTATTCGGGGGGCGTTTCTTGGCCAGGCAGCAGTGAGGACGCACGTCTACAGGTCTCTGCACTTTCTCACATTAAAGTGGCTGGCTTCATCTGCTTATGATGGGGAAGAACGCTAAGAAGAAGGCTACTAAGCCCCTACCTCAACCCCCGTCGCCCCAGGGGGATATTGGAGCCTACTTTGCCCGGGTTCTGCCGGATTCCAGCAGGCCGGGAGCTGCTGGCGGCCCTGAAGAAAACGGCGGCCGCCGTGTTGGCTCACGCCTTGCGCCTGAGGCCCTGCAGCAGCACTCACCTCCGACACCGGCCTTACGCTCGGGCACCCCTGCTTTGCCGGCTCTTCAGCAACGGGACACGCCGTCTAATCTGACTGTCCCATGCGGGACAGCGGAGTCTTCTTGCAGCCGCGCTTCAGAAGATGGGCCGGAGCACTTGGGATCCTTCTCTCTCCCTCTCGTGCGGCAAGCCTGCATACTACCCGCGGCGCCTCAGCTGATTTCGGCACTCCCTGCCATCCTGGATGCCCGTACCGAGCTGCATTCCACCCGGTCCTTACTCACGGTCCCGGTGGAGGTGCATGTGCCTAGAACGGACTGCCTAGCCTCTCCTATCACTTCTCCTCTACAAGCTACAGGTACTGGGTCGGGGCTGGGGGACGAGACTCTCCTTATTGACATGGAAGATGTCCTTCCTTCCCCCGACAACCCTTTTCTTCCTCAATCTACACTAGCCCATGTTGCGGTTATCCCCAAACCGGGAAAGGACCCCTCCTCCTGTGGTAGTTATAGGCCAATATCCTTATTGAACGTCGATCTAAAGATTTATGCCAAACTACAGGCTAATAGTCTAAACCCATTGTTGCCCTCCTTGATACATCCGGACCAAGTGGGGTTCGTCCCGGGGAGGGAGGCCCACGACAATACTCTGAAGACTCTGGATATTATTTCTCATGCCAAAACGCGGCGAATCCCTTTGATGGTCCTCTCCCTGGACGCCGAAAAGGCTTTTGACAGAATCTCTTGGTCTTCTTTGCTGTCCTCTCTTCGGCGTCTAGGGATGGGGCCGTCTTTTTGTTCTCAGATCTTGGCCCTTTATAGCTCCCCGTCAGCCCAACTTAAAATTAATGGTTCTTTATCTGACTCTTTCAGCATCCATAAAGGTACTCGTCAGGGATGCCCTCTTTCCCCTTTATTGTAGGTCTTTGTGATGGAAAACTTGATGGCCGCGATTCGTTCCAACTCGGATATCAGGGCACTGGTAATTGGGGAGCACGAATATTAGTGCTCAGCCTTTGCCGATGACCTTTTGGTCTATGTTACGGATCCTCTGACTTCTATGCCAGCACTGATGTCCGAGTTGGAGAGGTTTGGATCTTGGTCGAACTTTAAGGGTATTACTTCCAAATCTGAGGCCATGAGTGTTAATCTCCCTCCTGCAGACCTTCGGTTACTCAAGTCGTCGTTCCCATTCACATGGCCGCATAGTGGTCTTACTTACTTAGGTATCAAGATCCCTACAGACCTCTCTAAACTTTTCGCCTCTAATTTTGAACCCTTACTCCGGAGGATCTCCTCTGATCTAGAGGGCTGGAACAGGAGAGAGTTTTCCTGGTTCGGCAGAGTGAACATCCTCAAAATGACTATCCTACCACGCTTACTTTATTTAGTTCAGACAATCCCAGTACACATTCATAATTCCTTTTGGCAACGGGTTCAGCGTATGTTTACGACCTTTATTTGGCCAACCAGCTGCCCCAGGCTGGCTTACGCCACTCTGACTAGGCATAAGAGTGTTGGGGGTCTTGGCTTGCCGGACTGCAAAAAATATTATATCGCAGCCGCATATTCTAGGGTCCTTGATCTGGTGTGCCCTGGAAGTAGTAGGTTATGGGTCCGATTGGCGGGCGCAATCTGTCCTTTGTCCTTGGCGTCGCTCCCCTGGATCTGTCCTCTCGGGAGCACATATCCTACGTCTTAAACCACCCGTAATACCCTCGCCACGATTGTGACATATAAACTCTCCTGTAACCTAATAGATAGGGAGAAAGGGTCCAGATCTGTTACCTACAATCCTGCGTTTCCTCCTGGTTTAGCAGTGCCTTCCTTTTTAGGGAGTTCTAAAACGAACCCGTTGCGATTGCACAACTTCATACTTGGGCCTACTATTGTTCCGTTTCATTCTCTCCCCGCGGAGGTTTTGAGTAACCCTTCCTCGGCTTACCAATACACTCAGTTCCGACACTTTTTTTCTTCCTTAAAGGATGCAGTTGACATTAAGAGGCCTCGTTCTGCATTCGAACGACTGTGTCTGTTGGATTCTCCTCCAAGACACTCAATCTCTATTATCTATAAGGAATTATCTACTACGCACTCGGCAACACTCCCATCCTACTGTATGTCTTAGGAGAAAGAGCTGGGTAAATCTTTCACACAGGATCAGTGGCATCGCTGTTTTACGCTCGCTCATAAAGCAGTCATAGCCACCAGAGGAGACCAGCTTTAAAGTCATCTCTAGGCGGTACAGGGTTCCCTCCCTAGTACACCGATGGTTCCCATCTGTGCTGGACCTTTGCTGGCGTTGTGGGACGGAAGTGGGGACCATGTTACATGTTTGGTGGCACGGTCAGGCTTTGCAGGGCTTCTGGGAGGCAGTATACGACACTAGTGTGAGACTGACGGGCTTGAGCATCCCGAAAACACCCGAGGCTGCCCTCCTCTTTATGTTTGAAATGTCGATTCCGACATATAAGAAATCGTTGCTGCGCCATCTTATTCAGGCGGCCAAAACAGTCATTCCCAGGCACTGGAGGTCTCCTGATCTGCCCACGATTGCGGAATGGATGACAGAGGTCATTCACACGTAACATATGGAGGAACTTCTGGTATCCTCTGACACACGGCAATTGCTCAGAACGTGGACACCATGGCTCTCCTATCAACTCTCCCCGGCATTTCGCGCCTCTTTCCATTAAGTTGGCGCTGTTCCTATTCTGCCTATTCCATGAGCATCTTTACGCAGTTGTGCTACTGCCGTGTCGGTTTGGGGTCTCTTTGGGAGAATCCACACCCCCATAGCCCCCCTCTTCCCTTTTTCTTTTTCTTCCTGTCACCCCTTTTTTATTTTATGAATAACTCTTTGTATTTTTATAAGGTTAAAAGAAATGCTCTTTTCGGGGCTTTGCTCCCGATGTTGTTTTCATAGGCTTGATTTGCTAGCTATTTTTCATATTGCACTCTTGTTCACTTTATGGTTCTCATGATTTTAGTCTTATTGTATATCTTTGAATCCATTTCTTACCATTCATGACTTCTCATTTTTTAAAAAAAATTCTCCTTGTTTGCTTGGGACTTTGCAAGTCTCTTTGTTGCTTGTATGCCTATACTATACCTGATTTATGTTAATAAAGCGTTTTGAATCAGAAAAAAAAAAATGTTTGATTCAAGTCTTCGTATACAGAGGATAACATCATGCAAAAATAAAACCAACGCGTTTCGGACCCATGTGGTTCTCAGCCACACAGGTCCAAAACGCGTTAGGCTATGTTCACACGGATTATTTTGGGACACATTTCGCCACGTATTGAGAGCGTACTGCGCTATAATACAGGCGAAATGCGCCCCAATCATTACGGTAATCCACAGTTCTCATAGAGAACTATGGATTACGTCTCCTCTCCCCGCTCGCACAATACGATCATATTGTAGGCGCAGGGAGATAATTGACATGTCATTTATTCACGGCGCATATGCGCTGCGGGAGTACACACCGATCGGCGCAAGCGCCCGAACTCCCGGCGTAATTGCAGGGCGTACTGTACGCCCTGCAATTAGCCGAGTGAACATAGCCTTAGCGTTCTATTACCACGATATTATCCCCTATATATGAAGATTTGAATAAAGCACTTTTCCTCACTTTACACACTGGACATCGCAATATATTCTTGGTTTATAGAGCCCCGCAAGCTAACGGTGAGGTCCCGTGCATAGCAAGAGATTAAGGTCTAACTTAAAGCATTCTCAGCATTAGACACTATTGATAAATCTGCCCCACTGTCGCCATCTTCAAGGACGATGACAAATCCAAGTGTGGAAACTCCCACCGCCCCCCCTCCATCCCCACCTCTCCCGCCACCTCGCCCCGATCCCCACCTCTCCCACCGCCTCTCCCCGATCCCCACCTCTCCCACCGCCTCGCCCGATATCCCACCTCTCCCGCCGCCTCGCCCCAATAACCCACCTCTCCCGCCCCCCCCCAATAACCCACCTCTCCCGCCGCCCCATCCCCACTTCTCCCGCCGCCTCGCCCCGATCCCCACCTCTCCCACCTGCTAGCCCGTTTACCCACCTATCCCGCCGCCTCGCCCCAATAACCCACCTCGGCCCCCCCCCCATCCCCACTTCTCCCGCCGCCTCGCCCCCACCTCTCCCACCGCCGTCGCCCCCGTCCCCACCTATCCCGCCGCCTCGCCCCCACCTCTCCCACTGCCGTCACCCCCGTCCCCACCTATCCCGTCGCCGTCACCCCCGTTCCCACCTCTCCTGCCGCTTTGCCCCGTCCCCACTTCTCCCGCCGCCTCGCCCCAATAACCCACCTCTCCCGCCGCCCCGCCCTCATCCCCACCTCTCCCGCCGCCTCGCCCCAATAACCCACCTCTCCCGCCGCCTCGCCCCCATCTTCACCTTTCCCGCCACCCCGCCCTCATCCCCACCGCTCCCGCGTCTCGCCCTCGTCCCCACCCCTCGCCCTCACCTCTCGCCCTCGTCCCCACCTCTCCCGCCGCCGATAACCCACCTCTCCTGCCACCTCACCCTCATCATCACCTCTCCCGCCGCCCCGCCCTCATCCCCACCTCTCCCGCCGCCCCGCCCCCATCCCCACCTCTCTCACCGCCTCGCCCCCTTCCCCACCTCTCTCACCGCCCCCAACACCAAATCTCCAATATATATATGTACATACACACAAAAATAAAGCTTTATCAAAATGGATAATAGCAAAAAAAACAAAAATATTAGCCTCGCACCCAATGCCCCTAAAACTTTGTATTACCTATATGTAAGTGTCCGTGACGGAAAAGGTACACTGTTGCGTCCCACAGCAGAATTATAGGTTTGATTTGCTGCGTCATGCCGACCGTGGAACGTGCCACGTCATGCCGACCGTGGAACATCAGTCACTTGAATGTTAACCACATTGTAAGTATGTAGCAAGGATGGGTGCCCTGGTAATGGGAGGAGTTATAGAGTATATATAGTTCATTTGGAGAGGGTTCTCTCTATGGGGCTCTCCAATGCAATGTAAGATGCAGAAGAAGTCCTGCCTTAGAACTTGTTCCAGTGGAGTATTATTGATTCTTGTCCTGAAGCCTCAAGAAACTGGTTGGAAAGCGGTTGGTCGCACATGCGGAGGAATGTAAGTAGAAGACTTCCCCCATCATCAGTTAATATCTAGAAAACCTGAGGACTAGCTCAACCCACCATTTTGCTCTCAGAAGGTCCCAGGCCGCATGGGGTTAGATAGTCCAGCTTCTGCAGAATATGTGTATTTGCTTGGTTTACTGGAAAGAGTTAGATGCGCCCACACGGCATATACAAAACACCGGTCGGATTCTGTTTTAGAATCCAGACGGTATTTGGTTGTCCTTTGGATGGTTTTCAGGGGACGGTTTGTGGATTCGCTGTCCTCCATAACCATAGAACTGCACATCTTCTGCCTGAAAACGGGGTGGGACATTGTACGTGTTCAAAGTTTTTCAGAACGCGAAGAGCTGAAAAGCCGTCCAGCTGACAATCTATGCAGTGTAGACTACTGAACGGATTTTCTATTAAAGTCTATGGGGACAGTTTCTGGTGGTTTTCAGATGGTTTCCAAATCCGCAAACCGTCTGAAAATCCTCTGAGAAAATTCCTGCCATGTGGATGGACCCTAAAGAGGATCGTCCTTGCTCCAGGCTCACAGGCTATTAGATTGTAGCTACTGGAAAGAGGATACTTCAGGTGAAGTACCTAACCTGAAGTACAGGAAAGCTGCTATTTCCTAACTGCATTGTTGTCCTTCTGCACCAACACCATGGACATGCTCATTCAACACCTGCAGGCAGTAGAGGGTTAACACCATCGTACAGAGATTTTGCCCCGGGGAATCTAGTGAAGGAACACCACCATTATTCCAAAGCACCCCTTAATTACAGACTGTATGTGTGTGGTCTCATCGAAGTTAGAGAGTGTTAGGGGCCGTTTACACGGCAAGTGCCAAATACCGGTCGGTTATGCGACCGGTATTTGCACTGTTTTGCGGCCGTCCGCATGGCCGCAGGGAGGGGGAGGGGGGGCGGCTTTTCTCCGTGATGAGCGGAGAAAAGCCCTCCCCTTCACGTTGAGAAGCACATATTCCGTCCGGATTGTGCTTGCTCAATGTTTTGCAGGCGGACAGCGGGCGGCAAAACCGCTGGACGGAAAACCTGTGCAGTGGGGACTGCTGCACGAGTTTTCCATAGAGCCCCATTCTGCTAATTTTCGTCCGGTTTTTCAGGCGGTCTGAAAAACCGCAAACCGCCTGAAAAACCGGCCGAAAACCCGTGCAGTGGGGACATGCCCTTAGAGTGGAAAGACCATCGTGACATAAAACAAATACCCCCTAGCCTCTCTGATGCTGTTTCTGGGTCAAAAAACACAATTACAAAACTTATTTTAGCAGCACATAGAAAAAAATGAAAAAAAGTGAAAAAAAAAAAATTCCCCATTTTCCCCCATATAAAAAAAAAAATCTAATCTAAAAATTCCATAAAAATAAAGCCAAAAACATAAGTATAATAACTGAGTGTGAGAAAGAATTATTGGGTTCAAGCCAGCATGTACTATGGAATCGGAAAATATGCCTGGTCAGGAAAGGAGGTAAACTGTCCAAAGCCCTGGCCACAGATTGTCCCCTAGAACCCATGGAGCAGCAGTGAATTTTGGGACAAATCGCCCCTCAAATGAGCAGGACATAAGATAAAGGAGGAAACAAGATGAACCCAGATTTGGGAAGGCAACTCCCAAAGGGAACCTCTTGCCCCCACTGTCTGAAGATTGTGTTGGGCATCATTTTGAGAGACCCCCGGACCCACGATGAAGACGTACAGACGCCCAAACATGTTGGTAGATGCAAAGGCGAATACAACGGCCATCATGTCTGACTCCCATCTGAGGCCCCACTAGTTCTGACCTCTGCAGGCCTCCGTCCTCTAGTTGTCTGAAGTCCGGATCTGTCCACGTAGAGAACTTCTCCAGGATGTAGGCGGCCAGTCCAGCAGGAGAGTCATTCAGAGCGGCCCCTGGAGGGAGAGCGGAGAACATCAGCCGGTGCAATGTGGTGGGCACTGGGTCTAGTCACAGTCACTTAAAGGGGTGTTCCTAACCAGACATCAATGGTAGTTTGCTAGTATATGTCAGATAGGTGCAGGTCCCAGAGATCCCAGACCTGAACCCTATGCTGAGAATGAGCCCCAAAACCTCTCAGCTTTGAATGGAAAGAATGGGCTCTGCCATAGAAAATCAATAGGAGTTCCGGGTTTCGGGGTACGTTCTCGAGATCGGTATAAATCCCCGAGGTGGGACCCACACCTACCGGACATTGATGGCTTAGCCTAGTGAACTACCATCAATATCTGAACTACAACTCCCAGCATGTGTGGACAGCCCTGGTTGCTGCAAAACTACTACTCCCAGCATGCCTAGACAGCCCTGGTTGCTGCAAAACTACTACTCCCAGCATGCCTTGACAGCCAGGGAGCACTCTGGGCATACTGTTGTAGTTTTTTTAAAACTAAGGGAGGCAATGGTTGCAGAATATTGACATAAAGGGATCCAGCTCTCTCTACATTATATTACATAGGAGGTGGTCATAAAAATGTATAAATGCTTAAGATCCAATTTTTTCACCCGGGCATAGACTTAGGAGGGCTTGATTTTTGCAAGACAAGATTTACTTTTTAATGGCGCCGTTAACCAAACCAAAGAATGTAAGAGGAAACTAAAAAAATAAAAATTGGGTGTAATGTGCCATGTTTGCAGAGTTTTGTCTTTATGTCGGTTACTCTGCGGTGTAAGGGATGCGTTATCTGGATTCTACAGTTCAGTATCAGACGTGTGGGGTTTTCCTTGTGTTTTAGGATCCTCTATTTAACTTTTCGCTGCAGCGTTATTAGCGGAGACAAATACGTTTTTTGTTTTTTTCACCTGTGGATCTGAGCGAGGGCTCGCTTTTTGCAGGCTGATGTTAATTATTATTGGCACCATTTTGGGATAAATGCAACTTTTTGATCACTTTTTATTACAATTTATTGGGAACGTAAAATAACCAAAACAAGAAAAATAAGCAGTATTGGATTTTTTTTCTTCTGCAGTGTTCAGCATACGGGATAATTGAGGATATATAGCAATAGATCGGAATTGTATGGAGGTGGCGTTACCAGTTATGTGTAATTCTTCACTTTTCTTTTTGTAAAATCACAAAATTAGGGCGTTTATGTCACGTCAAGGGAGGTGCAGTGAGCCCTGACTGGAACCCAGCCCACTGTCCCTGCCTACTTGACGTGCTGCCCTAGGCGGCAGACGGCAACTGGGCGACAGTCCCTGCTCTGCTAAAGTGCTGGGGCTGTCAGAAGGAAGAATAGTCAGACAGTCTGGGTCAATATCAAATAGGAACGCCAAAGCCACAAATCAGAACCAGAGGAATAAACGTAAACAAGCCGAGGTCAAAAGCCAAACGGAAGCGAAGCACAGAATCAGGAGACAAGCCGAGGTCAGGTACACAGATAAGCAAAACACAATAAACCGGACAAGTAACACGAGGTAGCCAGGAATATCACAGGCGCTGCACTCAGCCTTCAGGGAGTTTAAATGGGATTCCTGGATACCGCCCCTGCAGCTGATTGGAGCGGCCTCCGGGTCCTCCCATTGGCTGATGCGACACGCCCCCTGTCAGGAGTGGCTGGGCGTCTGTCACTCACAGAGCTGTCAGCAGCAAGTGTATCAGGGAGGGAGCGCACATCAGCTGTTGCAGCCTGAGCACAGCTTAGCCCTGACAGTTTAACAATTTTATATTTTCTAATTATTTTTTTTTTACATTTTTTTTATTTATTTGCAAAATGGCAAAAGGGCGAGGATTTGAACTTTTAATTTTTTTTATACTTAAAGGGGTCGTCTCCCTACAGGGATCGCTGCTGCTTTTTATGTTAAAGATCTTGCAAAAACAATTCACTTTGCAATATGTGTCCATTAACAATGTCCTACCTATTCCTAGATATCCCCTCTTGTATGGGCTACATCAGCTCCTCAGGTCGCTATAGCTACAGACCTGTGTGATCCCTTGTGATAGGCAGCCAGCACTGGTCACTATAGCTACAGACCTGTTAGATCTCTCCTGATAGGCTGTCAGCACTGGTCACTATAGCTACAGATCTGTTTGATGTCTTCTGATAGGCTGCCAGCACTGGTTGCTATAGCTGCAGACCTGTTCGATCTCTCCTGATAGGCTGTCAGCACTGGTCGCTATAGCTACAGATCTGTTTCATCTCTCCTGATAGGCTGCCAGTACTGGTTTCTATAGCTAAAGACCTGTTCGATCTATCCTGATAGGCTGCCAGCACTGGTTGCTATAGCTAAAGACCTGTTCGATCTCTCCTGATAGGCTGCCAGCACTGGTTGCTATAGCTACAGACCTGTTCGATCTCTCCTGATAGGCTGCCAGCACTGGTTGCTATAGCTACAGACCTGTGTGATCTCTCATGATAGGCTGCCAGCACTGTTGCTATAGCTAAAGACCTGTTTGATCTCTCCTTATAGGCTGCCAGCACTGGTTGCTATAGCTACAGACATGTTTGATCTCTCCTGATAGGCTGCCAGCACTGGTTGCTATAGCTATAGACCTGGCCTCTACTGCAGCCTAGTAGAAGCCAGTAAACACGCCCCTGAATTCAACATGAAACCAAGAAAACAGGACTGAGGTCAGATGAATCAATGTAGTGAGACAACCCCTTTAACTTTTCTTCTGTTTACCTTTACATGCAGCTCCCTTAGGCTACTTGACTGCTAGGGGGCTCGATCACTTGTACACCTTTCTGCGAAGGGTGCACCAAGATGGCGATTCCATTACATCCTGACTGAGACAGTAAGTAACAGAAGCACGACCCTGTTTCCCCAAAAATAAGACAGTATCTTATATTTATTTTTGCTCCTAAGGACGCACTAGGTCTTATTTTTAGGGGATGTCTTATTTTTCCCCATGAACAAGAATTCACATTTATTGTTGAACAAAAAAAATAAATTTAAAAAATCGTAATTTATTAATCTATGTAGTCCTGTCATCACAAATATCAGCATAATCAGCCAAACTCTGAAGCAACAGATAACCTCAGTTACACTATCTCATCAGTGTGCTGTGCCTGCAAAGTATGTAGTGAGAGACTCAGGTCACCCTGTACAAGCAGCTATGCAGTCAGCTCCCCCTGCACAGTTGGTATGTTCCACTTCTTCCTGTAGGATCTCCTGACTTGCAAAGTGAAAGCAAAAGCCCTCTCCCTGTGATACGGAGCTAAATCCTCTGAATTGTTAAGGACATGTATTTGAGAAGTCTTATTTCATCTACTATCAATTTGTGTGTGTTTGTGTGGAGGTGATAGGTGCTCTTGTAGCAATGACTGCCGCTAGGTCTTATTTTCAGGGGAGGCCTTATATTTCTAAGCTTGGGGAAAAAAATAAATCACACTAGGTCCTATTTTCAGGGGATGTCTTATTTTTGGGGAAACACGGTAGCATGGCAGCTATGGAAGCCTTCATTAGACTTCTAATTTCCATGGTAACTGCTTGGGACCCTGCAACCTTGCACTGGAATCTAAAGGGTTAAATAATAGGGTTCGGAGCCGGCTCAGATTCCTGCTGTTAGCGGTGGGTGTCGGTAGTAATTAACAGTTCAGCGAGTGAGCCCTTACAGAAGCTTGTGTAAAATGTTGGTAAGTCTATGTTAGTAAATCCTTGTAAACAATTCTGGAGCCTCTTCTCCTCTAATTCTGTGTTGTGCTCTTCTTCTTGTTCCTCCATACAATTATTACTGAATCTGTCAGATGGGTGTTACCAGTTGGGCTTGTCTGACAATGTCCAATCAGAGCTGACAGTGTGCACAGGGACACGCCCCTCTTAGGACTGGAAAGGACACACCCAGCTGACAGATTCAGGAGTGCATTTTTAGAAAGAATAACCCAGGAACAGCACGACACAGAGTTATAGGAGAAGATGCTCCAGAATTGATCATTTACAGGTAATACAAGGATTTACTAACACCGACCGTTCAGGAGAGGACACCTCTACACAGGGCTACATGGAAAAACTCTGTAGGTGCACTACAAGCAACAGCAGCTCTAATGGCCCAATGCATCAGGATAGTACAATGCAATAGTTATCCCTTTAATGGAGATTATCTACACTGATACATTGTCACAAGCCCTCAGCTGTAGAAGCTGTAGGCCAGAACAGGTTCTCAGCCCTTGGGTATCAATAGGAAGGTTTCACCTGAGGAGACAATCAGGAGATCCCGATCATCTGTAGGGGGCAGAGGACTCCTTACCTACAGTATCCGGCTTGGTGGCTTGAATATGGAGGTACCCCGTCTCCCGCAGCAAGCCGAATACGGACTTCTCAAAGTACGGGTAGACACGTCTGACGTCTTCTCTTGTGAATCCCACCAGCCAAGGCAGGTAACGGCCGAGAAGTAGACACAGAAGCATCTTGACTCCTCCCTTACTGATGAAAACCATGTTGAGGTGGAGACCCTTCACCGACCTGAGGAGATAGAGCAAGACACTGAGCTGAGCAAGCGTCCTCCGAGAAGACCTGCGCCCAAGCTATACCCACCTCAAAGAAAATCTCTACATCTTTCACAATGCACTGCAGCAGGGCATGCTTTAGGAACATACTGAACAAGCAGAGAACGAACCGACCATACAGGCAGGGAGGACAACACCGCTATGGGGCCACCCTGACTAGAAGGAAAACTGCTTTTTTTAATTGAGATTTTTTAATTGTTCTGTTTATAAATATTGAGCTATTATATCTGTTTTATGTTATTATTATGAAAAATTATTGGGTCATTATCTTTATTATGTTTTCCATCACTCATTTATGACCAGGATACTCGACCACTCCTCCTTTATCAAGCAGCAGGATTTTCAGCTTTAAAGGGGTTGTATCATTACATTAAATGGTCTTCAGAATAAGGGGACAGTGAAAACAAGCAACTTTGTAATTGGATGTCATTAGCAGAGCTGTCTTGTTTTCTCCCTTATCTTCGTTTTCTGTTAAACACTGTTCCCCAGTGTCGGTCGGATCCCCCCCTCCTTTCATTTCATTGGCTAACGGCTCTACTAATTTACATTCTGTCTGGCCCCCGGTCGTATTCCCGGGAGCGTGCATTCCTGCCTCTCTCACTCAGAATAAGGGGCCGGCACCATTTCACTCTGCACAGCCAGGAGCTGCACAGTAACACTGCAGCTGCTTCTACAATCAGAAAACAGCAGAATTGTGCCTCGGTGCCTAATGGTGCTGCTTATAAACATAGAAGGGAGACAGATCTGTGCTGCTCTGGATGAGTTCATAGAAGACTGGATTCAACTGCTCTGAGTTCATAGAAGACTGTCTAGAGCAGACCTGGGCAAAGTACGGCCCCCGGGCCGCATCCGGCCCGCCAGCTCGTCGGATGCGGCCCGCGGCGTACGCTGCCCAGGTCTGCGTGTAGCAGCACTGGCGGCTGGCCGCGGGCGGGTATTGCCGAGAGGCCGCCGCAGGCCGTCAGCGCTACTATTACTGGTGAATTAGGCAGCGACTCAGTGAACTCCGCTCACCACGCCGCTGCCTCTCCTGGGCGCACACAGAGTAATAATTCTGTGCGGGCCCAGGTGCTGACGGAGGAGCGTCCCGGCGCTGGCGCCATGACGTCATCACGCCCTCCATCCCGGTATGCACCTCTGATCGAAGATGATCACGCACGGCCGGGAGTCAGGTAAGCCAGGGTGAGTATCAGTGTTTGTTATTTTTAATTTTGGCCATAAAACTATATACCTGCCTGGGGACACACCTCACTATCTATATACCTGCCTGGGGGACACACCTAGCTATCTGTATACCTGCCTGGGGGACACACCTAGCTATCTGTATACCTGCCTGAGGGACACACCTAGCTATCTGTATACCTGCCTGGGGGGGGACACCTAACTATCTTTATACCTGCCTGGGGACACACCTCACTATCTATATACCTGCCTAGGGACACACCTCACTATATACCTGCCTGGGGGACACACCTAGCTATCTGTATACCTGCCTGGGGACACACCTCACTATATATCTATATACCTGCTTGGGGGACACACCTAGCTATCTGTATACCTGCCTGGGAACACACCTCACTATCTATATACTTGCCTAGGGACACACCTCGCTATATATCTTCCTGGGGATACACCTAGCTATCTATATACCTGCCTGGGGACATACCTAACTATCTATATACCTGCCTGGAGACACACCTGGCTATCTGTATACCTGCCTGGGGACACACCTCACTATCTATATACCTGCTTAGGGACACACCTCACTATATATCTTCCTGGGGAAACACCTAGCTATCTCTATACCTGCCTGTGGACACACCTAACTATATATCTGCCTGGGGACACACCTGGCTTTCTCTATACCTGCCTGAGGGGAGCTGTACCTATCTATATACCTGCCTGAGGGGAGCTGTACCTATCTAGAGACCTGCCTGAGGGGAGCTGCACCTATCTAGATACCTGCCTGAGGGGAGCTGCACCTATCTAGATACCTGCCTGAGGGGAGCTGCACCTATCTAGATACCTGCCTGAGGGGAGCTGCACCTATCTAGATACCTGCCTGAGGGGAGCTGTACCTATCTATATACCTGCCTGAGGGGAGCTGAACCTATCTATATTCCTGCCTGAGGGGAGCTGTACCTATCTATATACTGCCTGAGGGGAGCTGTATCTATATACCTGCGGGTACCTATATCTATATACCTGACTGAGGGGAGCTGTATATACCTGCCAGACTGAGGGGACATACATCTACATACCTACCTTACTGAGGAGAGCTGTATATACCTGCCTTACTGTGTACCATCAGTATATATAGAGGTATAAAGATACATCCCCCAGTAAGTTTCCACAAAGATAATCCCCCAAAAACAAATTTTTTCCCGTTCATCCTATGTTTTTATTAGTCCGGCCCCCCAAAACCATCGCACTTTCTCATGGGGCCCTATGGGAAAATTAATTGCCCACCCCTTGTCTAGACTGAATGCAGGGCTGTGATATGTAAACAAACAGCTCTTACAAAATAAGACTGCATAGGGAGAGGAACGACACAGTGACATGTGGACTCAGACAGAGGGGGGGGGGGGGAGAGCACACTGACTTGGGAGGGAGCATGAGCAGTGCGTGGGGGGGATGATGTCATCCCCCTTCATTTAAGAAACACCCAGCTGGGAGGGGAAGAAACGCCCTGGATTTTAGGAACTGAGAAACTGAAAGTACAAGGAAACACAAGAAGTGACGAAGCGATAAATCCCCTTTAAGGAAGAAGAGAACAGAACACTGGCCCAAATTATGATTCGATCCATGGGGCGATATGGAGTGTCAGGAAGCCCGTTCTGGAAACGCATTTTAAATTTGGTTTGTTTTATTGTTCTGTTTATAAATATTGTGTTTTGTATCTTATCTGTTTTATGTTCTTGTAAACCTACATCCAGTCAGGGGGGGGCACTTTATTATGTGCAAGTCAAATAACCGTAAACGTGCTAATAAGGGAAGGTGTGAGAAAGAGCTAGACTGTCGCCACAACCATGGGTGCTGAACTGATTGAATATAACAATTGGAAAAATTATACATCAAAACCATCTTGGATCATAATCCATTTTTCCATATATTTCCATACTATGACCAAGATACTCAGCCACTCCTCCTATATCAAGCACCAGGATATTCAATTTTAGGGAAGCACAGAACATCTATATTCATATTTGGTATGCCTGGGTTGGTACATTTTTGCTTGGGAACTTTGTGTCTGTATTTTTTGACTTGGAGACCCCTAGGAGTTATGACACAAACTGGGCTTATGGCCTTTTTAGTGTAGCCATTTCCCGTGGTGACCTAAGCAGGAGGAAGGGGTCTTCCTCCTGACCGCCAACACATTTACACTGGACGAAGCTAATCCTCCTGACCCCCCATACGCATGCGTATGCTCTCCATTCTGCAAGAGATAGTATTACAACTCCCAGGCATCAGTCACAAGTCACAACTGGTCACTTACTCAGGTTTCATCTGTGACATCGTTGTGGTGATCAGACTTCCCCAGTCTCCTCCCTGCAGGTAGAACTCATTAAATCCCAGTCGTAGCATCAGTTTGTGGAAGATGCGAGCGGCTGCAATGGCGTCAAAACCTGAGGAGGATACCACAGCCTATAGAATCACCTGGGGTATACAATATAATATATATACTATAATAATATCAGGTGTCATGGTCACGGGATGTATCTTAGGCCTCCCCAGTGGCCCCTACATGGGTTTACCCCATCCCCAGTGGCCCCCACATGGGTCTACCCCTTCCCACAGTGGCCCCCACATGGGCCTACCCCTTCCCACAGTGGCCCCCACATGGGTCTCCCCCAACCCCCATGACCCCCCCCATATGGGTCTACCCCTTCCCACAGTGACCCCCCCATATGGGTCTACCCCTTCCCACAGTGGCCCCCCCATATGGGTCTACCCCTTCCCACAGTGGCCCCCACATGGGTCTACCCCAACCCCCAGTGGCCCCCACACGGGTCTACCCCAACCCCCAGTGGCCCCCACACGGGTCTACCCCTTCCCACAGTGGCCCCCACATGGGTCTACCCCTTCCCCCAGTGGCCCCCACATGGGTCTACCCCTTCCCCCAGTGGCCCCCACATGGGTCTACCCCTTCCCCCAGTGGCCCCCACATGGGTCTACCCCAACCCCCAGTGGCCCCCACATGGGTCTATCCCAACCCCCAGTGGCCCCCACATGGGTCTATCCCAACCCCCAGTGGCCCCCACATGGGTCTATCCCAACCCCCAGTGGCCCCCACATGGGTCTACCCCAACCCCCAGTGGCCCCCACATGGGTTTAACCCAACCCCCAGTGGCCCCTAAATGGGTCTACCCTTTTCCCAGTGGCCCCCCACATGGTTCTACCCCTTCCCCAGTGGCTCCCACATGGGTCTACCCTTCTTTAGTGCCCCTTTAAGCTCCCAGGCCCCACTGCCTATCATTTGCCTTCTCTAGATCTGCTGTTGTGTTATCTGGCAGGGGGTCGTTGGCAAAGACTAGGGGCTCCCCCATTCCTGTCTTGTGTGGGGCTTCAAAAAGCCTATCCGGGATGGATGGCAACAACCCCAAAAAGTGACAGTGGGTCCATCCGTAATTCCCGGTTC